>OY735267.1:2002078-2245588 GCA_963457715.1 Argyresthia albistria | reverse complement strand
TCAAGATTCATACGGGCCAAAGAGATCATGTAAGTTTTGTGGACAGGCATATCTTTCAAACATGTTTCAGTCAGATCCAGCCAGACATATCATTCCAAAGACATTGTCGAGAAATATCATCAACCTAGAAACAAGAATATGAAACGTCACAGACAAGTTACCTACCGACACAATATGAACATCTAAGACCAAAAGTCTTCACAAAATAAAAGGTCCGTTTTGACAGTTCACGCCCATGTAGTTTTAACCCCTAACGCGTAGGTAATAGAAGCGGTTTTTCTAGGTGCAACTTGTACGCTTTGCTTGTACGCAACAGTTGGCTTTTATTACCTGCGCATTAGGGGTTAAAACTTCATGGGCGTGAACTGTCAAAACGGGCCTTTTATTTTCTGAAGACTAGGTTTTTGCTTTTTCCCCAGCCGGGAATAGAACCTGGGCTCTTGCTTGGGAGGAAAAACCTCAAACCCCTTGTTAAACTCCAGTATTGTCTTGTTCAAGTTGATTGATCGATGATTTAAAACAAAAGAGCTTATTACATTACGCTGTCGGCAGGGCACGATTTGTATAGACGTCTCACTCATGATGGAACGACTAGAAAGAGACAGTGAGTCAGACAGGGCCCTGCCGACAGCGTAGTCTAATAGGCCCAATAGCCCTGGGCCAGAAGTCGCGTAAGGAATCGCATCGTAATAGCTATAGCGAGGCGCATACAGCCGGGTTTGCTATAGCGAGGCGCACACAGCCGGGTTTGCTATAGCGAGGCGCACACAGCCGGGTTTGCTATAGCGAGGCGCATACAGCCGGGTTTCCTATAGCGAGGCGCATACAGCGGGGTTTGCTATAGCGAGGCGCACACAGCCGGGTTTGCTATAGCGAGGCGCATACAGCCGGGTTTGCTATAGCGAGGCGCACACAGCCGGGTTTGCTATAGCGAGGCGCACACAGCCGGGTTTGCTATAGCGAGGCGCATACAGCCGGGTTTGCTATAGCGAGGCGCACACAGCCGGGTTTGCTATAGGGAGGCGCATACAGCCCGGTTTGCTATAGCGAGGCGCATACAGCCGGGTTTGCTATAGCGAGGCGCACACAGCCGGGTTTCCTATAGCGAGGCGCATACAGCGGGGTTTGCTATAGCGAGGCGCACACAGCCGGGTTTGCTATAGCGAGGCGCATACAGCCGGGTTTGCTATAGCGAGGCGCACACAGCCGGGTTTGCTATAGCGAGGCGCATACAGCCCGGTTTGCTATAGCGAGGCGCATACAGCCGGGTTTGCTATAGCGAGGCGCACACAGCCGGGTTTGCTATAGCGAGGCGCATACAGCCGGGTTTGCTATAGCGAGGCGCACACAGCCGGGTTTGCTATAGCGAGGCGCACACAGCCGGGTTTGCTATAGCGAGGTGCATACAGCCGGGTTTCCTATAGCGAGGCGCATACAGCGGGGTTTGCTATAGCGAGGCGCACACAGCCGGGTTTGCTATAGCGAGGCGCATACAGCCCGGTTTGCTATAGCGAGGCGCATACAGCCGGGTTTGCTATAGCGAGGCGCACACAGCCGGGTTTGCTATAGCGAGGCGCATACAGCCCGGTTTGCTATAGCGAGGCGCATACAGCCGGGTTTGCTATAGCGAGGCGCACACAGCCGGGTTTCCTATAGCGAGGCGCATACAGCCGGGTTTGCTATAGCGAGGCGCATACAGCCGGGTTTGCTATAGCGAGGCGCACACAGCCGGGTTTGCTATAGCGAGGCGCATACAGCCGGGTTTGCTATAGCGAGGCGCACACAGCCGGGTTTGCTATAGCGAGGCGCATACAGCCCGGTTTGCTATAGCGAGGCGCATACAGCCGGGTTTGCTATAGCGAGGCGCACACAGCCGGGTTTGCTATAGCGAGGCGCATACAGCCGGGTTTCCTATAGCGAGGCGCATACAGCGGGGTTTGCTATAGCGAGGCGCACACAGCCGGGTTTGCTATAGCGAGGCGCATACAGCCCGGTTTGCTATAGCGAGGCGCATACAGCCGGGTTTGCTATAGCGAGGCGCACACAGCCGGGTTTGCTATAGCGAGGCGCATACAGCCCGGTTTGCTATAGCGAGGCGCATACAGCCGGGTTTGCTATAGCGAGGCGCACACAGCCGGGTTTGCTATAGCGAGGTGCATACAGCCGGGTTTCCTATAGCGAGGCGCATACAGCGGGGTTTGCTATAGCGAGGCGCACACAGCCGGGTTTGCTATAGCGAGGCGCATACAGCGGGGTTTGCTATAGCGAGGCGCATACAGCGGGGTTTGCTATAGCGAGGCGCATACAGCGGGGTTTGCTATAGCGAGGCGCATACAGCCGGGTTTGCTATAGCGAGGCGCACACAGCCGGGTTTGCTATAGCGAGGCGCATACAGCCCGGTTTGCTATAGCGAGGCGCATACAGCGGGGTTTGCTATAGCGAGGCGCACACAGCCGGGTTTGCTATAGCGAGGCGCATACAGCCCGGTTTGCTATAGCGAGGCGCATACAGCGGGGTTTGCTATAGCGAGGCGCACACAGCCGGGTTTGCTATAGCGAGGCGCATACAGCCGGGTTTGCTATAGCGAGGCGCATACAGCCGGGTTTGCTATAGCGAGGCGCACACAGCCGGGTTTGCTATAGCGAGGCGCATACAGCCCGGTTTGGCTTGTCGGTGCCAAGACGCGCCGCGCCGGCTGAAAAGTAACCGGAAAGGAGATGTATTTTTCCGGTACTGATTTTTGAACCATAATGATATGCGGTTTTTCTGCTAGGGAAACGAATATGAATAAAGCCTACTTTATTTTTTATTAAAGTCGCCTATTTTATTTTTTTTTCAAAAAAATATTTGTATGGGTTGGATTTATATCCTGTATCCTTTGCTTAGCTAAGCAGCAAAATACTGTCATTCATTCAGTTGTCATTTTCGACACTTTCCTCATGTTCCGAGTCACGCCATAATCGATTAAAGCATCTACGATGCCATCGTTTTGTATCGCCAAAACTGACTCGGAAAGTCTTCATAGACGCTGTAATCGATTGTGGTGTTTCACTCTCATGATCTTTACGAATCCAACGACACCTCATTTGTTAATATCCATCGAGCCGTTTGGGTTGTAGCGATTGTTTTACATTTTAAAACCCTATATCTCCGCTATTTTGAAAAAAAAACCAAAAACTGGCTCGACAAAAAAATCAATTTAATTGTTCAACCTACTCACAAAATTTCACGCGAATCGGTTGAGAAATGCGCCCTGTAGAGGAGAACAAACAAACATACGAAAGAATTTTTGGCCAATCCTGAAACGGAGATGCTTCGCTCGCTCGGTCAATAATTTTAGTAAAAAGTCAATAGGTTGTATTTTAGATCGCAAAATGTAGTCTACAAAGTTATTGGTGCATGTACGAAACCGTACATTGTTTATATGTGTTATTGAAAGAAAATTATTGTGTGTTAGCAGTTCAGCTTTCCCACCGACACACTCGCGAGGTCTACAGCTCACAGAGCCACTAGTATAAATATGGTTTTAGCTTGGTTCATTACTATTTCGAATAAAGTACCAACTGTCTAGGAAAAAGTACACATCTCCTTGCTATGACCACTGCCATGCGATTCCGTACGCTCCTCACGACCCTTTTCCTTCGATATTACCGCGAAATATCGCAGATTAAGGAAGCCAACGGTGCGGCGATGGGCTTGCCCCATGTCACGCCTAATGTAGTTTTGAAACTGGTTAAGACGGCGCCCTAGGCAAGAACAGCCTTTAGCAAAACACAAATCGCACGGAACGATGAGTATTATTGCTGTACGTTTTTTCACTAGCTTTTTTATTACGAGTGTCTGAGCTTTCCCATAAACGTAATTTTATTAATTTTGGTCGATAGAAAAGTCTCCTGAAGTTGCCAGAAAATCTGTCTGTCACAATGTTTTATTTTACAATTTCGCACCGCATCTGAATTTGTGTTCTTGTTATTTATCTAATCATTATAAAAATCCTCAGTTAGCTTGGCTTTCACCTTTTTTATTTAATTTCCTCTAAAAATAAGTCAAGGATGAAATTCTAAGTTCTGATTGCCTAGGGCCCGCCCTTTAAAGTCCAGCCATTCAGTCAGTCCTACCAGCCTGTATGAGAAAGTTTGTTATGTTATCGTAAGAGAGCCCAATGTGCCGTTTGTCTGTACTGAGACCCCTCAGGGGTGGCAGGATGAGATGATGACGATGATGAATAAGACACCATGTGGTCGGCACAATATACTGGATTTTTTGCTTGGCTCCCTTTTTGAGTGCCACCCACATGGTGACCGCACAGCGTTCTACGTTTCAAATATCGCAGAATGATTGCCCCGTCTCCCCGCAGACTTGCACGCTGTGCGCCAAGTCGTTCGTCACGTCGAGCGAGCTCACGCGTCACATGTGCAAGCACCGCGGCCTGCGGGACCACAAGTGCGAGATATGCGCAGCCGCGTTCGTGCAGTCGCGGGACCTGGTACGTGCATGTAACAGGGGCCGGATTCTGATCAACCCTTTAGGGGACTGTCAATTAAAGCACTTCATAAAACTGATATAATATTGTTTATTTTAGAATCCACTTAGCTCAACATAGGTACACATCACGTCGGGGTCACCAGTTTAGGGGACTGTCAATTAAAGCACGTCATAAAACTGATATCTTATATTGTTTATTTTAGAATCCACTTAACTCAACATAGGTACACGGGAATTCGTACAATATACAAAATAGGTACACATGGTACTCTGTTCGTGTCCACGAAACGACTAACTAGTCGCGCTGTTATTCTGAATTGTTATCCTGCGCGCGGCTGGAGCGCGCTCAGGATCAGTGTGGATATCGGCAGGAGCGTGTTGAAGCAGCCATCAAGATCGCAAGACATTGTAGCTGGACCGGACAAGTGTGCGCGATCCATGCTTCACGATCCTGGATCGCGGATCCGGGGGGGGGGGGAGTTGGGTCGCCAGAGCGAGAGCGCGGAATACCGGTTTGTTTGTAGCCTGCACGTCTCGGCGCGGTGGACAAGCCAGAATAGCCAGTCATACAATTCGCTTGTAGAATCACCGCCCAGGTTCCTTGACCCTGCCAGGTTTATTGGCACCTGAGCATCTCACATACTCTTTGGCCCATTTAGGCCGGGACTCCACCAAAGCGGAGATGTGGAATATTTGTATGCTAGATGGAAACAGCTCACATCTCCGCTTCCATCGCGCCATACAAATATTCCACATCTCCGCTTTGGTGGAGTCCCGGCCTTATGCGTCTCTTTTACCTATGCGACGCTATTCCTCTCACGCGTCACTAGCATCCACACGTTTGCCGCAAACTCGACACGTCAAAGATGGGTTCCCACGGCCCGTGTTATCACAGGCCAGGCCGGATCGCGCCACGCCTGGTGGACGCCCGCCTGTGCGACTGATGACCTCGCGCCGAGCCATTCCAACGGTGCGAGTCGGCCTGTACCCGCCTGTCGTTACCGCCTGTGTGCGTGTGTGCCCCATCATGTGTGCGTGTCACAGGTGAAATGAACAGACGCGCGCGCCCCTACAGGCCCGCCGCGCCTTTGAACTTACCGACTCCCGACGAATCGAACGGATGACGACAGGCGACCACAGGCCTCATCGGATGCGACCGTTCCCACGATCTGTCGGCCTGTACAGGCGCGGTCAGATCTGTGAAACGACGGGCCGTGGGAACCCGCCCGGCTTAACCCGTACTACAAGCCTACGCACACCAAGCCAAACTCTCTATCCCCACTAGAGATGGGTCGGTACGCGTTTTTGCGATACTGAACCGAAATCAGATATTGCATACCAATACCGGATTTTAAAACTATATATTTTAATATCCATGTATTGGAGATGCGGCGCGCGCGCGCGATATGAATACCTACGAATCCTACGATGCATTATTTACACGATATACCTAGATATGTATTTTGATGAGGCTTCGGTTTAATCTACCTAACATGTTACGGAACCAGTAGAATTTGGAGTTTCAAACCACAATAAGTTTATGAAATTTTAAATGGATTTTTATTTTAGAAGATTTCTACGGTTTGTATGTCATAATTCATTTAAATGAAATGAAATTATTTTCCTTCATACTTTATCCGGCCGGCCGCGCCGGAACTGTTCGCTAACACTAATACCTATGATACGAAATACTAGAATACGATACTAGATACGAAAACAACACGCACAACGCGGCAACGCGGTACGCGCGCGCCGCGAATAGGTACATAGTTTTTACATACATAGATATCGTGGATCGCAATATCTGATATTCGGTTTCGACTCAGTATATAGATATTGAATCTAGGTATATACGGTTTGAACCGCCCACCTCTAATCCCCACGTGATGGCTTGTAGAGGTTGAGCAAACGTATGGACGTACCTTTACAGGCCCTGCTAGGTTTCTTAGCATCTCTCTCCTATCTCGCCCGTGTATGCGTCCCTCTTATACGTGTGCGCGCTGCTACACCCTGCGCGCGCAATAAACTTGGCGCGGCAATCTGACGTCACTACTCAATTGTAAACTTCACTCCATTTGCTTTCAGAAACTTCACAAATTCAAGAAACACCAAATACCAGTCCCGACCAAAGCTGAGAAGAAAGAAGTGAATAACAGCCACATCGACATCATCGGAGTTGATACCGGCGGCAGTGAGAAAGTCCCCGACGTCACAGCCAAAGATACTTGTCCTAGTGAAGTTAAAACACAGAATCCATGCGATACAAAAATAAAAGACCTGTTTAACCCATATACGGCATGTCAAGAGAAGCATACCTGCACAATTTGCGGTGATCAGTTTGACTTTTTAACAGCTTTGGCACAGCACTGTCTACACAATCACAAGGGCTATGAGATGCCGCAGCCCCATATGAGATCTTTTAACTTAGGTTTAAGTTGATTTTGAAACAGTTTTTAAATATTTATGTAAACATGATGTCAATGTCACAAAATTCGCAACCATTTGGTGCAGGTTCCAGTGCCATGGCGAATGAGAAAAACCACTTTGTCAATAGGTTTCTCGTTTATTATTTCTGTCTACTGTCATTATCTCTACAGATAACTTTACCCATTTCAGATGCTTTTTTTTTGGGCAAAGACAATCATTCTTGTGTAAGGAACACAGCTTATTTTGCAACTTGCTTCCGCCGCAGTAATATTGAAGGGCACACAAGCAAGACATATCTTTCCTTGAATCGTAGTGTTTAAAAACGTCATTATTTGAAATAGTTGTTATTACAAAATCATGACAAACTATCTAACTCACTTCAACTTCCTCACGTGTAGGTATTTAAAATAATGAGAGCAAACTTATTCTTTCACGGTACAACTTTGATTTAGAGTCTGAAATTGGAATCAATTGTTGATAATATTGTATGGTCGTGTTAGAAAAGGTTTTACTGTCTGTTACTTAAATAATTCAAAAGTATTTAAAATCTTTCTTGAAATATTTATGATTCAGAATATTTATCAATCTGTGTTTGTAAGATGTGGATGATAAGTAGGTAAAACCCAACAGAAAGCTTCTAAATCATGTCTTGATATACAACCTATTTCATCTACATTAGGTTTGTACTGGTAACACCAATTTAATGCTATTCCAACGATCTTTGGCGTGTGTGTGAGTGACGTTTTCAGGGGGGGGGGGGGCAGTGTTGCCAGTTCTACAGAGTCGCCAACATAGCTGTTCAGGTGGGAAAAATTGGTACTACGGACTTGTCATCCGCCATCAAAGAGAAGAGAATACATAGGTACTATACTATGTCCGCAATTATGAAGACTACTGTGACACAAGCGACCGCTATCAACTGAACAGCAAAGTTGGTGGCACTGTATGGAACCTAATGCTATGAACCCATCGATATATACAAAGGATAGGCCCTCCCATACTAAATTTCTTACCGTTTTGAGGCCAGACAGAATAGCGCCTCTGTTAGAATTTATTTGTAAATTATATAACTTACTTGTGATATGATACTCCTTGTTTATGTGTATTGCTATTTCGGTATGATTTACAAGTTTTTACCTCGCAGGACACCATTTTTGTTGTGCTGCCGATACGTCACGCGGCTAGTATCGTCTAAGCACGACTGATTGAAATTATTTGAAATCGGTTCACTTTTCCCGTTTTGACACCGTTTTGGTAGCGACACTTTCAAGCGCCCCGTGCCTTGACCCCTACTATTGAAGTCTGTGTATGAACCTGTCAAAAAGCGTTAGTTTCTACCATAGAGTACAATGCTACATGGATGTTTTGGCACGTGGCCAAGGGTTGGTACTAACGCAATCGATCCAATCACTCAATATTGCAGTGGCGCCCCCTGTCAGTGTCATCTAAGTGCCAAAACATCCATGTAGCATTGTACCTTATAGACTGTCTAGTATAAAATTTTATTGTTTTAATTATTTTATATTTGATTATTTGTTAATAAACACTGACATGTTAAATTTAAGAATTATATTGTTTAATTATTTTATAATTGATTATTTGTAAATATTTGTACACCGTACTATACGGTAAAATACACACAACTAATTCGAAGTATTGAAAATAGAACCACCTATACTGTATACGTGTATTTTAGCAAATAAACGATCTGGATCTGAATCTGAATCTGAATAAGTTGTCCTGTGGCGGCGCCTCCTACAAGCTACCAAGCTTTGTGAACTGTCATCACAACTGGCAAAATTAGTACGTTTTTTTGCCACACGCCAACTTACACTAGACAGTCTTTATGTAGGATAGTTTCGACCTGTCACCACACGCTAAAATATTGTTGGACAGCTGTACAGTCACAGAAGAGATAATAGTACTACGTACAGAACGGCCACTCCCGTCCCCGCGCGGATTCAGATACCGCACCTCACCCCGGGGTCGGGGAGCCTCTTCGGGAGACACTTTGTATAGAAGCTGAACGCACACATTCACAAACGAACGAGTTTACGCACACATTTGCACGTGTACAAATGTCATTAGGCTATGTAGTAGTAATAGGTGATTATTTTACGAGCGTTCTATGGAGTGTCCGAGGTGTGGTACAGTGCTACATGGATGTTTTGGCACATGGCCAAGGGTCGGAACTAACACAATCAATCCAATCAATCGATCAACATTGCAGTGGCGCCCCCCTGTCAGTGTCATCTAAGTGCCAAAACATCCATGTAGACTGTATAGCTTGTTAAAGAAAGAAAGAAGAAAGAAATGGCGTTTATTACACAACAGACCATAGGTAGTGAGTGCTGCGGTGTGTTCTTTCCCTCTGCTGTGCAAAAGGCCCTAACTCAGCATTGTGCTGAGGGCGGGGGCCCCCAGCGCTGGTTTTCAGTTAGTGCCAGTAGTGATCGCGCGTGCCATCTGCTAAGGTTGTGTACGTAAATACTTGTATACTTATACTTAAATATACTATCGATACATAAATACAGAACTAACATGTAAAATTGGTGTATGTATGGTGTATGTTTATATTTTGACATAGACTATATGGAACTAGGAGCACTCACAAATCAATTTAAATAAAGAAGACCTAGATTCTTACTTGTGTAAAGAATGAAAAAGTGAAATTGTGCAGCATAAAATATATATTAAAATAAATAAATAAATAAAATACTTTTTAGCGTTAAAGGTTGCGTCGAAGAATTCTAACAGGGAATGGTAGCCTCTGTTGTTGAAGAAAATGTGCCTTGAGCATGCGCCCAAAGACATACCTACTGGGAGCTGTACTGTTGTTGACAGTACTTTTGTCAGTTAAAAATAATAATTACATTTCTAATGTTATTAAAATCAGTATTTATCTGCCTGTGCAAAGTAACAATTTGCTTAGATAGGGCTTAAAATGTAGTTCATACAATCAAATCATGTAAGTGTTTTAAATAAGGCAGTATTGTGGCATGTTTTTTTGTTAAAAAGAACAATCTGAAACTGTATATTTACATAATTTAATTAAACATGATTATAACAGCATAATTTGTATTGAGTTACCTCTGAACTACTAAGTAAGTTTCCACAAGATTATGATGATTAGCGTACTGGGATCCACTTTTCAAGGATGTCGCCAATCTTTTTCCTTTCTGCAATAAGATAAAACAATCAGTTAGATGCACAAAAGTTAAAACATCTTTGGGTTTTTTCCAACTGGATACATGTTTCAGAACTACATATTTGTGAGTAAGAGATGATTTATTTTAGACCAGGACGGGCCATGGACATGTGAGACATTCTATACATTTTGTATGAAGCAGTTAATTTTTTAAATTAACTATTTGTGCCATTACAGCCAAAGCCAGGTTGACACAAATATACAAAACACAACAGAATTCAATTATATTACACAGTGCATGATTATGGTGTGCCATGGATAAAATAATCATCCCTTAACTGACTATAGTCATCATGAATGATGTCTGTAAAAGGCCGTAAGGAGTTGTTCCCAAACCATCAGAAGTCTACTTTTGGCGTATACATGGTGGCAACATAATTGAAACAAAAAGTAAACTTTAGAAAAAACCGACTTCCACAAACCCTATTTGATTAGATTGAGTTTAATACAAACTGTAACCCCTTATCCCCCCACCCTTGGGGAATTAATTTTGTCAAATCCCATCTCAGTGCTACCCCACGCTACTAAGGAACCTCTGTACAAAGTTTCATGGCTCTAGGTCCACCGGTTTAGGCTATGCGTTGCCTGCCCGTCAGCCACGCATTGTGTTTGTACCTAGTATTGAGCAGATCTGGTGGCCATATGTGGTCTTCATCAGCAGTTCCGCATCACAATATTATGCTTACCATGTGCATTTGCACGAGTTATTATGAAAAACACAAAAATCACTATAGGTCTGCCTATAATATTTGAAGAGTTCCCTCAATTTCTCCAGGATCCCATCATCAGATCCTGACCTGGTGTCAATGGGACCACCCTTGAGGTATTACCTATACGCCGAAAAAAGATTTGTTCAAATCGGTTCATAATTGGCGGAGTAATCGCGTAACAAACATAGAAAAAAAAAAAAAAAAAACATACGGGTCGAATTGAGAACCTCCTCCTTTTTTTGAAGTCGGTTGAAAATATGGGTTATCATAATACAATAAACAATAGTTGAACACACAAAATTGTAGCATATTTTGGTAAGATAACATGTTAAACATACCGGGGGGGCAGAAGTCATCAGGGTGCAATTCAATATAATGTCTCAACACGGCGTCCTTTTCAGCATAATAATTATCGCGTCTTTCCTGGAGGAAATGAAGAACTGTGCACCAACCAGCCATGGCCAGAACGTGTTTCTGAATGCCTGAAACACATGGATAAATTTTATTATCTTTCGTAGGGCACCGCAAGCCAGAAGTATTGTGTTTATTATTATGTAATGTTCATACCGCTAAACACGGGCCGTCGGGTTGTGAAGTTCAACATCATGCCTGAGCATAGGCCCATTGTACTTCCAAGTACGTAGGGCCAGTATACAGTGAGGAAAGGCTTTGTCCTGTCCTCGTCTCCTCGCTTTAGGAGTTCAATGGCAGAATACTGCGAAGACATGACGAAAGATTATTTTCTTCCGAAAATTCACGCGAAACCACGAAGCGAAGCGAGAACCGAACCGAGAGAACAAAACAATATGGGAATATGACAGTGAGTGACAGCCAGGCCAGCTGTCAGTCATGTCATTTTTTTTTTCTTATTGTTGAATGAATGAAACAAAAAATAATATGATTGATTGCGTTTCAAAATAATGCTTTGAACGTTGATCCCACTGTGACGAGCTGAGATAACAAAAATAAGGTCTACATGTGCCCCGCCGCCCTTCTTTATTATTATTTCATAATAATTCAGAGCCGTAAAAGTTAATAAAAAAGTGTGTTTTGAATTTGTAAACATTGCTTGCTTTTTCTTTTTACTTGTTTGTTAGGTAGACATCTACTAAATAAAATAAACTTCGACTCGACTATCATGGTACGTATTTCAGTTTTTTCAGCAGCAGTAGAAAGTCGCTTACTCATTTATAATTTACAAACAAATCCTAACCTATAAATCCCATGTTTTTTTTCAGGGCAAGCAGAGGAAAACCCGCAAAATCGTCGAGCAGAGGTTCGCCAAAATGAAGAAACTTATCAGCCCTAGCGATAATAGAATAAAACAGAACCTGAGGGCTGAACCTAAGAAAAAACAGAAAATAGATCCTCATGAACTGAAGATCCGTGAAGCCCCACAGGCCAGCTCAGCACTGTTCTTCCAATATAACACACAGCTCGGTCCGCCTTACCACATTCTGATCGACACGAACTTCATCAACTTCTCCATCAAGAACAAGCTTGACATAATTCAGAACATGATGGACTGTCTATACGCTAAATGTATTCCGTACATCACCGACTGTGTGATGGGTGAACTCGAGAAACTCGGCCGGAAGTACCGTGTTGCTCTAAGAATAATCAAGGATCCCCGGTTTGAACGGGTTGCATGTTTACACAAAGGGACGTATGCTGATGACTGTATTGTCCAGCGGATTACTCAGCACAAGTGTTATATTGTAGCGACAAATGATAAGGACTTGAAAAGAAGGATTCGGAAGATTCCTGGTGTGCCAATAATGTATGTAGCGCAACACAAGTACACTATTGAGAGAATGCCTGATGCATATGGAGCGCCTAAAGGAGCAATTTAGATAATAAATTAATGACTTTTCTTACTTGGTCTGATTCTTTTCCCTAATTTCCTACTATAAGATAATTCTTGGTATATTTACTGAGAACCTTAAGTAGCCTAATGACAACTGAATGCTCAAACATTGTGTATGAACATTATATTTTGAATAGAAAAAATTGTATATGATGTAAAATTTTCTCTATTTTTACAAGCATTTTACTCACATTACAAATATGAATACTATATTATTTAGATTACAATAGTCAGTCAACCACCGAATTTGCCTTGCCACCTACACCTTCATCATTTTCTAAACAAAAAGGTGCCAGAGAAGATCTGGCACACAGAATATTTACGTTGCATCACAGAATCTAAACCGATATCACATCTCGGACACTCCATAGAACGCTCGTAAAATAATCACCTATTACTACTACATAACCAAATGATGTAGTAGTAACGTGCAAATGTGTGTTAAACTTTGCTAGGGCTGGTGGCGCGGCGAATGCAGCGATATTAAGGGGGCTGCGACCGAAGGAATTTCCCATACAAACGTAATACAAAAATGATTTGAATTTGAGAACAAGATCAAAGCATTTAGACTGTTAATCGGATTTATACACTGTTTACGCAGGTTCCTGTTCTGAATACCAGGGTTCCTCTTCAACCAATTTAAAAATATTTTTGACCGAGCGAGCGAAGCGTCTCTGTTTCAGGTTTGGGCAAAAATGCTTTCGTATGTCCGGTTGTTCTCCTCTACAGGTCGCATTTATGAACCGATTCTCGTGAAATTTTGTGAGCAGGTTGGAAAAATAAATAGAATTTTTACTCGAGCCAGTTTTTAGATTTTTTTTCAAAATGGCGGAGTTATGGGGTTTGAAAATGTAAAAAAAACCGATATAGCCCAATTGGCTTGACGGATTTTAACAAATGAGATGTCGTTAGATTTGTGGAGATCGTGAGTGACACAGACCATATTATTTTAGTGAAAAGTCAATAGATTGTATTTCAAATCGCAAAATGTAGTTTACAAAGTTATTGGTGCGGCTACTTTCATACTGTATGTACGTAACCAGGTACATTCATAAGTTTGTATGTGTTATTGAAAGAAAATTATTGTGTGTTAGCAGTTCAGCTTTCCCACCGACATACTCGCGAGGTCTACAGCTCACAGAGCCACTAGTTAAGTTATTTGAATAAGAACCTTGGTATACGACCAGGAACCTGCGGAGACAGTGTATAAATCCGATTAACAGTCTAAATGCTTTGAACTATGTAGTTCTCAAATTCAAATCATTTTTGTATTACGTTTGTATGGAAAATTCACGCGGTCGCAGCCCCCTTAAGTATACGCGTCGTCACTCGTCAGGCGTTCAGCCCTGTCTATTGATCCTATAAATAACCAATCCTTTGACGCCAGGGGTGGGGTGCGGTCCGGTATCTGAATCAGCGCGGGGAAGGGAGTGGCCGTTCTGTACGGAGTACTATTATCTCTTCTGTGCCGATATCCTATCTTGGAGTTGCGTTGGCGAATATGAAAGGTTAGGCTTAGTTCTAGCACAGATACTATAATATTATACTACTACAGATAGACCACCTAGAACAAAATATGACCCCGGGTAAACTGAGATGCTACGGAAGCTTCTTTAGTTCGAGGCCATTATCGTTTGGTGCAGCACCATCAAAAATTGAAAATACCACGAGATGGCAATAAGATATATATAGGATTTATTCTAAGATTAGCGCCACCTAGAAGTATGTTAACTGAAACAAAGGGGCCAATTCTCTAGGGCACACTCACTAAAATTACTTGACAATATTAGCTCCGACGCTCTTACGCGGTTGCCATAGATTCCATTTTCGAACTCACTTTTGAATTAGTTCATCAGTAAATTAAAATAATTCAAAAGTGAGTTCGAAAATGGAATCTATGGCGACCGCATAAAGAGCTGTCGGACTTAATATTGTCAAGTAATTTTAGTGAGTGTAACCTAGAGAATCGGCCACAATGGCGTTTAAAGTCAAATCTTACTCCTCACGCCATCTCTTCTTTACGAAGGGTTACTAATTCTAATTTGTATGGGATGAGCACTGAGCACCCTGTGGTTCTAGGTACTTAGGTCTGACAGTAAGTTGAAACACTTATTGCCTTGCTCTACAAAGGTTCACGTAATTTACATAATAACTGGATCAATTCGGCATGCTGGGTGATCCGACTACATCTATGATTTCGCCTGTTGCCGGTTTACTTTCTACTTCTGTTGCTGAGCTGCAGATCAGGGCAGGAATCACCAAAGTCTGAAAACACACGAATGAAATAGTCACAACAGTGTAATTACTTACATAACACTATTCTTAATTAGGTATAGGACTCTACTGACTACATTTCACTGTATTTTTTCTACCAAAAAGTAAATTTTTTGTTATGCTAAGTTAAATAGAGTAAACGACTACACGCAATAAACTGCAACCAACAGATCTACGGGAAGTAAAAAGTTTCGATTGTCAACACTGTTACCGTATGGGTTTTTTTCCCATTCTTCAACAGTGTAGGCGGCGGGGTGTGGGTGGACGACTGGGAATAAACGGAATAACTGGCTACAAGTGGGCATAGTTGTGCCACCCAGTATGGGAAAAGAGTGACGCTATGTTATGAGAATGTGGAAGGTTCTGTGAGAAGATTGGATGATAGTGTTGTGATGTAATTATTATCCCAAATGACTAATGGACTTGAATAATCGAATGTATGTAATTGACCTGACTAATAATTTCATGTGGTGTTTAATGTAATCTATTTTATAGTTTGGATACTTTGTACGACGAATTGGATTTTTTCTGTCATGTTGTACGAATTTACTTTATATAAATAAATAAATAAATGTTATGACACTTGCGAATGGCATCTTGTCTAAGGGTCCTGAAGAAACCACACACCTATTAGTGTATCTAATATAACAGACAACTTGATAGATGTCAGTCTTAGCCTGCTAGTGAGGGGATATTGCTCATAAATATCGATTAATCAAAAGAATCGCTACACCCTTTAAATAAATAAATGTTATGACACTTGCGAATGGCATCTTGTCTAAGGGTCCTGAAGAAACCTCAGAACAATAACTAAAGCATAGAAGGAGCTCTAGAATATAAAGTAATATTGAATAGACGTGCTCGTCACTCTTACGAAACTTATGTGTGGTAGAAAGAGACATCTATAGTGTATTTCTACAATCTAAATTGTCTATCGTACCAGGGTGGCAAAATAGCCAATATCTTGAGAGAAGGGACAAATGCGATAAAAATGTCGATATTATTATTTTATTGAAATCGAATTGCATTCTCAAACTGATTTTTTTGTCTAATATCTGCTCCAATTGATTAATGCGCCGTTGCAGCAGTAACGTTCGTCTTTCGGTTTCACTTGAGGGAAGGATTTGACTGCGCTGTTGCGTTTCTGGATTGGGATAGCTTGTTGCAGCAATCTCGTTCTCGTTCATCTGTTTTCTGTTGGCCCCAACCTAAAAAAGGGTAAATCAATATTTGAAACAACATAAACTATTTCTAAATAACTGTGTTCCTTGCTAAATAAGAATTGTAAGCTTGGATGTTGTTCCGAAATGGCTCACTTACGCCCCTTGTGTAACAATCCACTATTTCTGTCACGTAAATATGGGTCACTAAAATGAACTCAATGGAGCGTTAGTATTTACTTACTGTTTACTGTTCCAGCTCAGGAACGTCGTCGATTTCCATGGAGGTCGCAACCTGAAAATTAAGTTTATTTAGTATGATACTTGTCTTTGACATATAGACGCGATTTATACACACACATACTGATCTGAGTATCAATGAAGTAGTAGTATGAATAATTCTACAATTTAATGTTGATTTCCTGCCTTTGAAATTGTCTGACGCGTGTGTGTGTGTGTCGTGCCTTACTGTTTTTGACGACCCCGGCAGGATATTGTCCATTTGGGAAAGATGTTGCAGTTCATGAAAATTGTCGATTTCCATGGAGTTCGGAAGCTGAAAATAGTGTTAAAAGTACCTTTGAGGATATAGTTGTGCAGTGTATTGAATTTATTTTATGTTCTTTTTGTATCATTTAACTTTAAAATCTTACCAAAGAGCGTTCTAGGCATAGGCGTAGAGAAGGTACGGCATTTGGCTTCAATCTACGGTACTTGTACCCTTTATTTATAAAAGTCATCTTCAAAATGTTTACTGCATATTCGTCGTGATTTTTGCCAAGACCAATTTCTTCGTGAAACGGCTTCTTTCCATCTTTGTTGAATCAAGCTATCGTTGGGTAACCTAAAATAGATAATTATGAAATAAAACAAAATATAACTATCTAGGTACGTATCGATAACTTTTTCACTGAGAAACAGACAATCGCCCATCCCTATTACCCACAACAAACAACAAACGTGTTACATGCTTTAATTTCACAATAATCATGATTTCTAGACTTCAAAACAGTAGTTTTTAATGGTATTATAGTTATTTATCAATTCCAGTAGCTCACAAATGAAACCCTAGGGAAAAAATCTGCTAATTATATACAAAATTGAGACTTACCGATGGAAGCTGATCAATGTAGTTTCGTTTTCTTTTCGGGAGGAATTGGATTTACATCCCATCACCACACAAGCCATGCCGATTATTGCCGATGTATTTCACTTAGTCTAGGTGCCACGAAAACCACACGATACTTCAAATTATCCAAAATAAATACAAAAAACCACAAGATTCTGCAAATCAATGCACATCCAAACTTCACGTCAAGCATACTGTCAAATAGATGATGTATGGAAACGCATTACAATCTGTGATTTTGTGAACCTTTTTAAATTGATGGGGTAATGGACCCAACTGACGTTTATAGGTACTACGATCCCGGAATAAGGAGACAAGACATAACTATTGTTTTCTCTTTCTATCACGTTGCTAAATTGATTGCTAAATTGACGAGACAGACATGCGGGATTTGTTCATTTTTTAACGCTCCTTCTATGCTTTAGTTATTGTTCTGAGGAAGAAACCACACACCTATTAGTGTATCTAATATAACAGACAACTTGATAGATGTCAGTCTTAGCCTGCTAGTGAGGGGATATTGCTCATAAATATCGATTAATCAAAAGAATCGCTACACCATTTAAACATTTGTGAATCGGGAATAATTTTACAAGATTTGCAAAGAGACATTAGAATAGACAATATAGTTGAAAATTAACTAATTATATCCCTAAGTGCGGATAGCAGTGATGACGATGACAACTCGTCTGTAAGTTCAACTGAATAAACAATTTCGATTCTTTCCGATTGTTTTGGTACCATCCCTAGTGTTTAAAAAGTGGATTTGATGAAGTTTTAGGTTAGGTGTCAATTTGCTTCTCAGCATGGCTTTAGTATAGTGTGGTGCCAACAGCAAATCATGTGCCTGTGAATAACTGTTTGTTTGTTTGTTTGTTTGTTTGTTTGTTTGTTTGTTATGTTACCTTCCCCGGATTGAGCGCCTCATACTGATGCCGCAACGCCTGCAGCTCAAACTCGTAGGAGGCGAGCGCGTTCTTGAGATCGATACTGAGCGCCAGGTCCGATCTCAGCTCATTGAAGTGCTTGCAAATGTCCTCTGTAGGTGTAGGGACCAGATCTAGAATTGAGAGACAGTTGATGAGATTCAACAATATGGTTCATTTAAATTTTCAAAAAGTCCTAACTATTACTATCGCAAACACATTCGCATATAGTTATATGCGAATATAATGCGAATGAGAATGTTTGCAAGTGTTCATTCAACCAATAGAAAGCCTTTATTGCTTGCAAGTGGTTTATTTTTTGCTGTCTACTATAAAACAACGCAATATCTCACTTTCTTCCTTTAACTTGGTTAAAACTACCTAAAAACATCCTTAATCTCTGTGTTATTTGCATCTGTATTTGTTAACAAAATACACTCTTTGCATCTGTATTTGTTAACAAAATACACTCTTTGCATCTGTATTTGTTAACAAAATACACTCTTTGCATCTGTATTTGTTAACAAAATACACTCTTTGTTTGAAAGCTGTTTATTCTCGAGAATTTAATATTGGTACAATACAATACATACTAAAAGTAGAGGTGGAGCTTTCAAAACTGGATATAGAATTACGATAAATTGTATTTGCTTTAATTATTCAACTACTGCGTCTAATCACAGATACTATAATATTATACTAATACAGATAGACCACGTAGAACAAAATATGTGGCCGGCGTTAACTGAGATGCTACAGAAGCTTCCTTAGTTCGAGGGTTTTATCACTTGGTGCAGCACCATCGAAAAATTGCAAGTGCCACGAGATGGCGCTAAGATTTATTCCAAGATTAGCGCCACCTAGAAGTATGTTAACTGAAACCATGGCGTTTAAAGTACAAATGTTACTCCTCACGCCATCTCTTTTTGACGAAGGGTTAAATAAATAAATAAATGTAGCCCATTAATGTCCCCACCGAGGGGCACAGGCCTTTACCCGAATCCGAGTAAGATTGAGCCATACTAATACGAAGGGTTACTAATTCTAATTTGTATGGGGTGAGCAACCTGTGGTCTAAGTAAGTAGTAAAATTGCTCATTACATTCACATATTCGCATCCTCAATATTCGCATTCGCAAATATGACATTCGTGACATCCCTGGTTTCAACTCCCTTGAAGAAGCATAGAATAGGCTAACGAGCTGTCCGCGGGCCCTGGCTCGCTCACCGATCCCGAAGCTGGGCAGCATCTGCTCGATGGCCTTCGTCTTCCGCTGGCCGACCCCCGCGGGCAGCTTCATGCGCTGCGAGCGGAGGCAGACGCCGGCGCCGCGCGCCTCCGGGAACCGGATGCCGGCCCACTCCACCGTCTGAGGGGTTAAGTCGCGAGTCAACATTTATTTCGTAATTTCGCTTTATGTACACATTCAGCACGCAACAGAGACTATACAAGATGTAAGTGAAGAAACTACTTTGTTTGGGACATCATTCTGAGCAACTTTCATTAAGAAACAGTAGAATTAGGGCCCTGTCATATTGTTAAGCCGGGGATACACTCCGCGCGCACTCACCACATTCTCGAGCTGCCTCGGCTGCTTGTGTTGCTGCGCGAGCTTCTTCTTGTGCTTGTTCTTGTCGCGCCGCTCCCCCGCCGCCCCAGCCCCCCCCGCCGCCGCCGCCGCGCCCGCGTCTGCGCGCGAGATCAGCTTCTGCAGGTCTTGTGTTTTGCGCTCGCGCTCGCGCTTCCGCGCTTCGATCTTTTTGAGTTCGGCGAGCAGCATTTGCTCTTCGTCGATCTGAGGGTAACAAAGATAATAATAATAATAATTTATTTATTCATAAAATCTTATAGCACAAATGTACACACATACAGCATACCAACAACCAAGCTAAGTATTAAAAATGCTTGTGTTATGATCACTGGTTGCTCACATTAACACCCTTACGAGTCTAAACTTTAGATATTAGAAATAAGTTTTGTTATAGTATGAGAGCATAATATGTAGTGTGTCCCTGGGTCGGTGAAAATGCGTGTGAGTGTTGTTTATTGTTTTGTATGTGTTCGACGATAGACGGGTATAGGCACGCTGCTGGCTGGTTCTATGGTCAACTCCATTCCATGTAACTTTGGAAAAAAATCGAACTTTGCTTCTTCATATTTCAAATTATTAATGGAATTCAGTTTTTTATAGCAGTGTGGGAGGTAAGGCTCATTTACACAGACAACGCAATGCAATGATATACCATACTTAATTCCATATGGATTGGAATTATGAAGAAAAGTTGTGCCTCTGCCACCCCGTATAAGAAAACTCGTGACGCTAATTTTGTTTTGTTTGAAGAAGAAAAGTTCAAAATGTTTCCAATGTTATATGGAATGCAGTATAGACGTCGCCGAACGTCAATCGATGTAAAGTAGGGAGGGGAAACCACTTGCAAGAGTAGCCTATTTAAACTCCGCAGCAGATTGTTGAGCTGCTCCTATCTTACTGGGCTACTGAGACCTGCGGGTCGATTCTCGCGCCTTCGATGTACGGATATCGAGATCAATATTGACAGATTCCCATACGAAATCACTCGATATAGGTGTAGATATCGTATATCGAATGCGCGAGAATCATGCTCCTGGTAAGTTGCTTGACACAGGCAACCTGAATACCACTGGCCGAAAGATCCTTGGCACGAATTGTAATTGTAGTTTCTCATTCTTTAAAATATGTTTGGAAGCGAACAGCATAAAAGGAGTATCTAGAATACTATCCTTTCAATCTTTTGTTTTACTTCTGTGCCTTGCGTCACACGTCGAAGTGATTACCTGTTCCTGGGTCCTCTCAAACAGCCTCTGCAGCTGTTCTTTTCTCTTCCTCTCGTGTTCAGCATCATACTGGTAGATCTTCTTCTCACCGCTCGGCGTTGTGATGGTGTTCGACCAGGGGTTTGTCTTCAACTGAAATAAGCATTTAAAGATGTTTGGGAGATGCTGGCTAGTGTCATCTTTATGATATAACACATCTTATGCTAGATAGATAGCTTGTCAAATCTCTACAAGCCGTCTCGTGTGGATAGAGTTTGGCCTCGTCCAGGCTTGCGCGTTGGCTAAGGCGGGCGCGAAATATCGAATTATGAAACCGCCGCATGCACATGTGTCCATACTGTAGTGTGGCTAAGGTGGGTGTGGCTAGTGCGCCCCCGCCCCGCGCTCGCCTTAAGCCCAAGTCACCGCGCATTCACTCTGGACGAGGCCTTCGGCTTGGTGTGCGTAGGCTTGTTATGTTTGAGGAGTTGTGGTATTTGGGGCAAATGGCAAACGTCTTGATCTAGCATTAAATATTTGCAGTTTTTGCTGTAGGAAATAGAGCAAAGTATAGGTAAAAGTAACACACAGAAGAATGTGTGGTAAAGGCCACACTAAGTTTTTTTCTGACCAAGCTCTGACGTCTCTTTTACGCACAGGGTAAGGTGAGGTGAGGTAAGAGAGAGAGAGAGATGGAGACACAACAGCTGAGATTAATACTTTGGTACCTATAACCTATCTATCTTAGTGCAAATTAAATTTAACTGTTTTTTCTATCTGTGTCTGTATGTTTGTTATTTTGTTTAGCGCTAAGTATCTTCAATGTTTTATGTGTGTGTGTGTGCTTATGCAAATAAATAAATAAATACGAAATACAAAGAAACTTAGCTGTAAATACATAAAAAAACACAATAGCCAGCAGCATACATTCTTACCTTACTCAATATTATGCTGATATTATAGTATCTCTCCTTCAAGTCTTCAACACTGCGGTCCCTGAAGGCAGCCCTGTCCCACCGATCATGGACAATGATGAACCGGAGATCAAACCGTTGACACAGATCCATCATGTGGTCCGTCTCCGCTTGGCTCCAGTCTTCACATTTCAGGTACTGGTTGTACTCTGACTCGGAGTATGTTGGTATTAAAACTTGCTAGGAAATGAAATAACTCATTTATTTTCTTGTTTTTTTAAGAAACTAACTAAGTTCTTGGGCTACATTATTTGAATATGAGTGTCTCATTCATATCTAAAGAGTGTTTTCTCAAGCATCAAGGCATCTGTTTATAAGAAATCTTCAAGTTGATATAAATCTTTTAATTGTATTGGCAGCAGTGGGACACATTATAGGCTACGTAAAAAAAAAAAAAAAATGTATTAAATAAATCTAAACATACAAGATGACTATTGGTCTTCCAATCTAGGGGTAAACTAAACTAGAACAAAGCTATTTTGGGCAAGTTCATGTCAACTCAAACTCAAACTCATTACCTTATTGAACTGTGCAAATGGATACTCTTTTGGTTCGTCAGAGACTCGTTTCCAGTGATGGAACACTGCATTGTCCTTCCGAGCCGGGTTTGTGAATGGAGCCCACACCCACTTGCGAGCTTTACGCATTCCCAGCTTTGCCTTCTTTTCTTTGTATGCTTTCCCTGTAGGGTGAAAGTAAGAAGAATGTCTTTATACAAATTCAGATAATAATATAGGTGGTAAGTAGTAGAATAGTATGTAGTAGAATACTTACATACATTATGCATTCTTATTGAATTCTTTGTGGACAGGATGACATGAGACCAAGTCAAGCTGTCAAGCAAACAACTAAGCTTATGGGGGCTTGTTCCTTAGTGTCAAGTGAATGAATATTGACAGGCAAGTGTTTAGACCAGCGATCATATCAATGAGTAGGTACCCTTTTGAGGAAGAGTCCCACATAAACTGAAGGTGAGTTTGAGAAAATATAGATGTTTACCAGTATCAGTGGGCAGCAGTGGAGGAAGCTCCTTGTTATCATTGTAGAGCAATGCGAACACTTCTCTGTGCATTCCCTCAGGACGCTTCACAGCCTTTGTGGTTACATACTTCTTCCTCGACTTATCTCCGTGTAGGATGCTGTCCCTCGTGACCTCTGATTGTGTAGGCTGCTCGATGTCTAATATATCACGAATATCAGCCATTTTTGCGGCTTTTCACTTAGGAATTGCAAAATACAAGACTCAATGACTCAATTTCCCTGTTGCATTTGATTGACCTAGGGACACGAAAAAAAGATCGATTCCTAGGTGGAATCGATTCTTCCCTTCCGATGCCAAGTACTTTTGGCATCGATACTTTTTTTTCGATTCTTTACCGATATGAGTACTTTATAGTTAGTATCGATTCTAGTCTATGACTAACAACATGACGGAACTAAAATCCAATCCGGCTCAACTTTAGTTCCTGACCTATTGACTAGGCTGTCAAAACTTTTTTAGCGTATAGTTGGGGTCATTTAATCATCTTCCTGAAAGTTTCAGGTAACGGAAATTAGTAGTTTTTAAGATATGATTTTTTGAAAATCTGAAAATATTGTAAAATTATGTAACAAAACGCAAAAAATATGTCAAAATCTATGGTCTGTGGTCAAAATACATTAGTTACGTTTCGTTGTATGCATATTTGAAAAGATGAATCTATTTTAAACGTAAAATATCACTTTTGATAAATTATAAGTTGTAATTTTTCTGAAACGGAGTGCATTTGGGGTGTTGTCTGTCCGAGTTTTTGTTGGTTGGGCGGCCATTTTGAATCCGATTGGATCAATTATAGGTTACTTCCTGTTTGAAAACTAAAGATAGGTTTGTTAGGTACACACTTATAAGCAGAACCGGGAGCCGGAGCGAAGCGGAGCGGAGCGAGGCGACCCCCTACTTCTGGCAACCCCCCCTCCAACCCCTCATCCCCTCCAACTCCCCCGCCCAACAATGCAAAAAAACTTCAAAACTCAAAACTTTAAAAAATCATATCTCAGCAATTAGGCACTTCCGCGGGGGGGGAGAAGTAGGGGAGGCATCTGCCCCCCTCCCCCTTCCCCCCCTCTCCCCCTCAAGGTCAAGGTCAGTAGGTCAGGATCTAAAGTCCTTATATTATGTAACCTCCAAAAATTAAAAAAATCATAACTCAGAAACTATACAGTTCCGTTCGGGGGGAGTAGTAGGGGGGGCATCCCCCCACCTCCCCCCTCCCCCCTTCCCCCCTCCCAAGGTCAATTTCAGTAGGTCAGGAACTAAAGTCCTTCCGCAATGCTTCTCACGCTGGAGATGCAGGTTCGAATCCCGGTGCTGACCATGTACCAATGAGATGATTAATTTGTCTTAAGTACATTATCGGACACTCCGTGTTTCGGATGGCACGTTAAGCTGTAGGTCCCGGCTACTATCACTACTTCGTAGTATGTAGTAGTCGTAAAACCCCTCCACCAACCCGCACTGAGCCAGCGTGGTGGAGTATGGCTCAATCTTACTCGGATCCGGGTAAAGGCCTGTGCCCCTCGGTGGGGACATTAATGGGCTACATTTACATTTACAATAAATTGATAGGTCATAGATAAGTTCTTGGCTGTGAATTTAAAATTATGCCTATGAAAAACACATTATACACAGTGAATATTAAGACACTCGCCGAAACCTTTTTGGTGTAGACCGTCGACACTATCGAGTTGTGGCACAATTTTCCAAATCGGGTGAAAAAAACTCGAAAACTCGAGTTCTTTCTTAGAAAACGAGAAAATTGAATAAACTTTTACCTAAAAGTTGACTCAATTTTCGAGTTTTTTTTAACCCGATTTGGAAAATTGTGGAACCACTCGAAAGTTTCGATGGTCTACACTACACCAACCAGGTTTCGGCTTCAGAGTGTCTTAAAATTCACGGTGTATATATTGTTAATGTTATTTAAAAAATAAATTTAATTGCATGATTGATTTATTTCTTGTCTTGTTTTATTTCAAAATATATAAAGTATGAAGATTTACGTAAAAGTTTGTCATTTTCCAGACCATTCAGCTGTTTATTTTTTTCTACGTAAAAGTACTCGATACCTAGAAGTATCGATACTTTTGATACAGATACCGATACCGTATCGATACTTTTTTTTCGATACATCATATGAGTACAGTATCGATACTTTTGTTTCGATACCGTGTCCCTAGATTGACCACCATTTGACAATAAAATAAAATAATTGACATTTGACAATGATCACAGACAACTTGACAATACGACGTGACAGTTGTTTTTTTACTGTGTTGTGAGTTGTGTGTGTGTTCGGTGTGTTCAGGTGTGTTCATTTCGTTCATTTCATTCATATAGGCATAGGTCGACTCTGTGGCGTTCAAGGGGTCGTCTATAAATTATTATAGTCTATTAAATAAAGTTGAAAACACCGATCATTCAATCGCATTGCCACCATTAACTTACGATTTTATTTAATAGAGTTGTATCTTTAGGGTACACACTATGCCGAAGTTATGCGACCGAAGTTCGGCGGCTGATTTTACGTTCCGACGTATTCGGCTGATATGACACACTATAAGTGCCGAACCTTACCTTACTTAGTTGCCGTGCCGCTGAACTTACGCCCGACCGAAGTTACGCTGTACGCTATAACCATTGAGATAATAAATACATGGAGGCGCTGTATTCTTCTATAGAATTTATACATGTAGTGTAAATAGGAGTTGAACTATTAAAATTATTCGTGTCTCTTTCTAACAAGTTGAATATTCCGTACAGTGAACGAGATGTCATTATTTCTGCATTTGTAAAATTTTGACAACAATGCAATGCGAAGTATAGGTAGGGTGCCAGAGCCGCCATATTTAGCCGTGAGAATTGTGTTCTGTGGTCGTGAGTCGGTGGTACGTTGACTGTCAAGTGGTTACCTTGTGCTGAGTTTTTTGTGATTTGTGCGATTATAGAGAATATTTGGGACATAAATCTTGGTGTGGATGCTGAGGACACACAGCGAAGCATGAGCCGCTGTAGTATTCTGCACTGTGGTTTGCGGAAAAACAAAAATCAACCGCAATTGTCTTTTCATAGGTTAGTACTGGTTATTTACGAAATAGTTGTAAGATCAGCTAGATTTAAGCCTTACTACCCAGTTTTCTAGTATTATAAAGTGTCAGCAAGAATACAACAGTATACTTATCGCTGTATACGCCGTTATTTCGTAATTTTATATCCAAAATATTTGTCTGTGATATTTGTAAACAAATCGCATGTTGGGATAGTGATGTGCTGTGTCGATATTGTTTTTAAGTGCCATGGGCCCGCCCCGCTGTTGGTTCCGTACAGTGACTAGTGGAAATTATTTTTTGACTATTAGGTCAATGTGTGGATAAGGGGGCAAAAAAAGACTTAGAAAATTTCAACTAAAAAAAGACAGTTTTTTTTGCAAGAATATTATTTTTTGACTAAGTTTTTTACTTAGGAATGTTATGCTGCTCTTTGCCATCACTTTTAGTCATATACCTTTTCCTCGTGCACCTCACCGATTTCGAAATATAGGTCATAATTAGGTTTGTCATATCGATATCTCTGTAAATAATGGTCTTATGGAAAACATGCATACGACATAAAATAATGGCCGCAAGGCACCCTACACGACGCGCAAGTGAAAACATCAATATGAAACGTGCCCCACCTACAACAATACCACCGCTTTCAACGACTAGAGAAATTTTTCAAAAATATTTTTTTGAATGTTCGTTACTCCGTAATCGTGTAGTGCTGCTCTTTGCCATCATAATAGTCCTAGGGTAAACATACACATGATGACATAAATATACCATTTTACTATATCCATAGAACCTTATTATGAAAAATATATTTTTGTTTCAGATTTCCCAGGAGAGAATCTTTGAAAAAGAAATGGATGCAGATGCAGTCAAAATTCAACAGCGCGGAGGGTCCTGAGTTCAAATCAAACCCACAGTGGCTTACTTTTGTAAATTTTTTTAATATATTTTAGTAGTAAGTGTTAATTATTGAGGTTGCGTAATTCCTCGAGATTTAATTGTTAATTGTTAAGACGTCCCTTCTTTAGGGTGAGCCAAGAGCCCGCCTTTAGGTTTAATTATTTGAGATTTAGACTAATATTATTTGCTCCTTAAATTATTTATAAATAAACATAAAATTCAGAAACTTACAGCCTTGTATTCATTTTTCTAAACTTTGTTTGTACTACCCGTGCGAAAAAACTGGTTTAGTCTGCTTCCCATTGACCGACCCGGCTGAAACCCGATCATCCTATTTAAGATATTCCTTTGCATCAAAGCCACACACACAAAGTTCTATTAAATGTACGAGAATAGATAAAATTATGTGTGAAACTGCACATAATTAGGTAATAAAACTCTCTTGCCATTATATTTAAAACCTCGCCTATGACTCGGTTTTTAAAAACCCATTCGTATTTTGATACCCTTCATTATGCAACAGTTTCATAAACTACTATTATTAATTTTTAATTCAACATCAAACGTCAAGCTATTTAAAATCCTATCCTAATAAAAATCCCCGAACCGCACTTGAGAAGTAAGTACTTACCTTGCACACATATTTTTCACGGTATGCGGTACCTAGTGATTTATCGATATCGATATTTCTGGCCTAGGGGTTTCTCTTTACTGAAGGCAGCCATTTTATGCCTTATTTTAAGCCCCGCCTTATGGCACCCACATTTTGTAGGTATGCCCAGTCCATGTATTTAGAGGTCAATGGCTATAACGCAACCTAATTTATGCGGCATTATGTGTCGTCACGTCAATAATTCAAATAGCATTGCAGGCGTAATCGTGCCGAGCTTCGGTCGCGTAACTTCGGCATAGTGTGTTTCGTCCTAAAGGTTTAGTTTTACTTTTTTATTTTTACTTTTTTTTTAGCCCCGAACGCCGCCCGCCCGCCTGCGCCTGCCGGCCGCCGTGTTCTCGTGTAAAAATTGTTCTGTGGTTCTCGTTGAGTAGGTGCCCGAGTGTACTATTCGTTTTATATTCACATTTGAAATAAAATACTGTTTCCTGAATAATTATCTATATTTCTGATAGGTCGGTAGTAGGTACGGACGGCAGCACAGTAAGTTAAGTTCACCAAAAGTCCAAAGACTATTAGAAACCAGCAATGGCTCGCAAAACTCTTCTCATAGCTATTGGGCTGTCCAAAGGAACCTGTAATAAACAAAGACAAAAATATCAGCCTTTTTGATCCGCTATAGGTAGGTCTACGATATACAAACAAATACATACTAAGGACACAACCTACCCACATCGAGATTTTCAAAATCTATGAAAAAAATATATGGTCAAGTGCGGGTCGGACTCGCACACAAAGGCTTCCGCACCATGTCGTCTTTGCTCTTTGCCTAAAACGGCAACTGCAATACCTTCAATCTCGTCGTCAGTCGTCTCTTGCTATTAAAAAATGTCAGGCGCTATTGTATTGAAATTGACTTATTACCTAGGTACCTACTATCTACTTCTTCTAAACACCCTTTTTTTCTTGTATTTTAGTGTTTGTTGTAGTTGCGGCAATATAAATACACATTATGTAAAACATTTCAACTCTCTAGCTATTACGATTCGTGCTAAAAGGCCCTCTGACAAATAGACGGACGGACAGATGGACAGCAGAGCCTTAGTATACGGAACCCTAAAAAAACATAACAACGATCTGTCTGGGTATTTTGAGCTAGTAGGTTAGCACCTATTTCTCAATCTTTATCCCTGACGAACCAATACTAACCGACTGTCCAGCAGCATTGACCCAATAGAACCGAAGGTACGTGGACTCCTTCAAGTAGCCCTCCATCTGCTGGTTCAGCACCAGCCAAGCTCGGGTGCTGCTGAGGAACTCTTCCTGGCCCGGCCATTGCAGGTTTTCCACCCATTCTAGCTGGCCTGGGGGTAATTACCTTTAAGTGATCAATTAGGTAGGTAATCTACCAATGTAATGTATACCAATTTTAAGTTATGGGCTAGTAGAAAAACTATGTACCTATACAATACACGTTACACTGACTCGTCTCGGGCGGGCCAAAATTTGTAGCTAAAACTGGCTAAACGTTTGCATAACTGCACCTGTACCGCCCCATATGACAAACGCGTGACGCTATCCGCTTTGTTAGAAACATCGCTTCAGAATGAATCATACTTCCATTAGTATACTGAAGGTTGAGAGGTCTACATTGAGTCTCTCGGTCTTTCGCCAGGCCTGCCTACAGGGTGGCGCCAAGTTTCTTGACACTTGAGTGCCTCGTAGAGAGGGTAGAAAGTAGCGGCGCATGGGCACAAGTGTGCGGTGATAGCCCGCTCAGGTGGAAACCTGGCAGGGCCTGTATAATAACCAGAGTGCAAGTATAGCCTCCGCCATACATACCCTGATTCGTAAGGGCTTATTATGTTAATCTTTTGTATTGGAATAGATTTATCAGTCCATCAAAATGGCTCTGAGGCGCCCGGGCGGTTAGTGAAGAACTTACCCGGAGTGTTAGAGACTGCGTCCAGGTTGCCGTTGTAAATTGAAACAGTCTTGTTCGTGTTCTGGAGGATGTACTCAACTGTAAAGTGCACAAAAGCTAAAGTTAGTTCAGTGATCGCCAAGTTTCTCTGTCTCTGAGCGAGGGTGGGGTGGGCGTAACGTAACCTTTCTCTCTATGATTACCTCCACCCTGCCACGCTCAGAACCAGAGACATTCAGTAGGTTAAATGGGAAGTGGTGGGAGTGGGACGATACGGCACGATTCTTACAGCATATAATTTTCGCAGCCACTTCAATAAAGGAACCATACCTACTTACTTTACTAGCTATAATCTCGTGACTTGACAAAAGAAGAGTTATGTACCCATAGAAATAGCTGGTGCCATATAGGAATCCCTGAAGGCTTCTATGACAGCGGCCCTGCCAGCGTCATACTCCTGCCCGCTGATGCCCAATGCCGGGCCCACGACGTCGTTCATGAAGTCAAACAGATGAGCATCTGAGCGGAGAGAACTCTGCAGGTGGTTCATTCTTCCGAAAAAGTCTGGAAATCGGAAGACTGATAAAATATGAAGCTTGCTATACTGAGTCGCAGTCATAGTTGCGCCTACGTTTAGCTAGTACCTAAATCATTTCCAGAAAATACTTGCTCCAACAGTAACTATAATTATTCCTTCGTCAGTATAAAGTAAATGGAATAGGGCATAGTTAATTATTAATGAAATGTAATTGTTATTTACACTGATGAGAAGACGGTCCTTTTACATTTGAAAATAACTAGCCATTCTAACATTATTTAGTGTTTGATTACATAATTAGAAGATTTCGTGATAGAAGGCTACCTGATGTGGTTGGTTCTCGAGTAACCCTCTCCACAATATGCCTCAAGTTGACAGCCACGGCTCCAGCCCTCTCGTTTACAATATCGCCCAATGACACGAAGTTAGAGAATGCTTGTCCCAGCTGCCCATTCGAGATGAGACTCTGTGTGTCGCTGGCCAAGGTCTCAATCACACTTCTGCCGTTTGCGTCGATATAGCCAAGCTCTTCAAGGTAGAAGCCCAGTTTAGTGAGGGTTACTCCAGGCGATACCACACCGTTTCCAAGTGCCAAGCCTTGCAAATTTCTGTATATTTCAGTGGATTCTGCGTCGTCGCCCTGAAACATTTTTCGTGAGGTTTATGCAGCCCTGAGCACTGTAGTTCTCTGTTCTCTATGCATCCCAGAAATGCTTAACTGTAATACATTACTGTAATACAATACAAATACAATACTGTAATACTGTAATACATTAGTACTCAATTAACTAGATACGTGATAGTAATAATTAAATTATGTGTGGTTCAGAGGTCTCTATTCTATTTCAGTATTACAAAACCTCGCCTTCTTTGAGATGTTATTTGACCTTTCAGAAGTGATTGGTTTTGGTATTCAAGTCTATGAAATCACGAAAACTAGACCCAGTGTGCTCAGCAGTCTTCGCCTCCCGGTCGACGACGACGCTAGCACCGGCTAACGTAGAGACATCTCTTGCCCGACAAGATAAATTGTCATTTTTTCACGACAAGGGCCTTTCTAGTTTGTGGCATGCTGCCCGTGGTGAATGAATATTTCAGATATTATCTTACTTCGTGCACTCTCTTGGCCAGAGCCAACGCCAGCTGAGCCCCATGACCCTCACCGAAAATGTAGAGTGGGGTCTCAGACAACTCATCGTGGACTGAGTAGAAAGAAGCCAGGGTCAGTAGCAGGTGTTCAGCTGAAAAAAAACCCCCAGATTACTATAATTTTGTAAGTACTTCGTAATAAGTAAAATTAGCCCCTGAAAGTAGAGAAGGTTGATAAAGATGTTCAATCTAGCGGCCAAGCTGGATCTGCTAATGTAGGTACCAAACCAAAAGATGAATTAAACTGACGACAGTTCAAAATCTGACTGCTAAATCCACTGACGATGCCTCTGGAATCGGCCTCTCTGGTGGGTGCTGTGACCTTCTTTGTAAAAATCACAGAATAATAAATAGTCTGTAGTCTATTGTTGACAAGTAATTAAACACGAACCATTTTCTTCAACGGTTTTCGGGATGCTGTCTTCATTCAGAGCCGTACTGAAGCCTGTACCGAGAGGAGCATCGATAAACAGCAAGTTATAGTCCTCCACCTGGAACGAACTAAGTTTAAGTATGTAGCCAACATAATAATATACGCTAACGTTGATTCCTGTAAACATAACAGCGCTCACTATCTTTTTGAACCCCCATGTACGTGTTTACAAATAAATATAAAGATACGACCTGGGCACAGTATTATTATAGACAGTAGTAAATCAGAGGCCGTCTAGGAGCGTTCGTTACCTACTTTCGCTCGATGCGCAGAGCTGTGTCACGTTTGTGGCTTGGCATACCTACCTAAAATACTAATTTTTCTTTTAAGTAGGTACCTATGCAAAGTAGGTATTACAGTTACAGTTCAATAGACAATATTGTTTACACAAAGTAATAATATTACAGATCGTTAGGTATGTGTTTCTAGTTTCCCACTTCATCGAATATTTTATTACTTACCACTTTAATATACCTAAAATATTTCCTTGTATAAAATAGTGGCTAATCTGCACTAGGTTGGTAGGTGCTTATTTACAAGCCTATTCGGCTCCTTTTGATATCGTGCGTGGCACTGGGGGCGACTCGCTGTCTTCAAACCTACTACGAGGTGGCTTCCACGCAGACAGACGACGGCGTAAGGCATAAGGCATAAGGTGCGTTTGATCTTCGCCGCGTTCGCATACTGAACGCGGCGAAGATCAAACGCCTGTGACTAGCGAGCTACGACTGTTTCGCGTGTGAGTTTACGTTTCGTTGTGATTTAAATGAATACGCTAAGAAAAGTTACTTACTTCTCGGGATCCTTTGGAATATGGAAAAAAGATAGCTCCGGATTTGTCCCATTGTTATTAAAACATCCATAAACGCAACAGTAGACACTTTTCCGTAAAGACGACGAAGATGACATAGTGGCAGTAACGAGTAGAGCGTGAGAACACGGCAACGGCGCGGCCCCGATTGAACCCGTCTCAAACAAATCCTAAGGCTATGTGTGCGTGCATACCGAACACGCGCGCATGTGTGCAGCCGTGCGATGTACCTTTGTTCGATGATTATCTACTGTCTATAATAATACTGTGACCTGGGCGAATTTTTGACCTAGTTTAGTTGTAGTTAGTTTAGTTTTTACGTATACTTTAGTTATAATTAATCATTTGTTATTGTATATATACTTACTGGCTTATAAAAATGCAATCATGTGTGAAAACATAAAAAAAAAAATATTATATAAATATGAATATAAAAATCTAATAGGTACAAACTAACGTGCTTAAGTACCGAATTTGTTTCTCCACTCCAAATCGTAAAAGTAGACTTAATTTTACTCGAAATCGTATACCTAGGATCGAGCTCTAGGTAGGTATAGAGTTATAGACTTTTTAGACTTGCATGGAGGGGCGCGCCGAGTTAACATTGTATAACTCTCTAATGATGTGAGGGTGACAGGACTTGTACAGTTATACACTTTGTGATTCTGCCAGCGTAAAAGCTTCTGCGGCGATAGTCTGGAAACATATACAAACCCAAGAGTCCTCCCTCTGATTCATATTGTGGTCATACGGGCCGAACATGCCGATATTGGCCGCCAAGCTTGGAGGCAGATCCGTGACTCCAGACAGCCAGACCAGCACTGGTCTATTGGCTTGGCTGGTTGGGTAAAACCACCAGAACATGTCCCCAGCACCTTCGATCCTGGTGTAGCCAGCTTGCTGAGTCACATCTCCAAGACTTCCTTGTAACTCTGTGAAAAATTACTATTTACCACCGATGGGCACTGACATAGTTCTGTGAAGCTGTTCATACAAGAAGAATTCGGCTCTCTTTAATACAAAATCATCTGAACTGTGTAGCCGCTTAAGGCTGGTTTTATAGAGAAACATTTTATCGGTCGTGCGTGTCACGGGAACGTGAGGGATAGAGATTGTACAAAGCGCACAGAGCTATTTCTAAGTTTTCTACGATATTGTCGGAGAATAAATAGACTCTACGACGCCACTCTAGCAACAGAAGGCTGTTTTTTTTACTGAAAGGTAAGGTACTACACCTAGTTTACTTAACTGTTGCCTTTAGAACTTTTATAATAAATCCCAACGATAACGAAAATTCCCTCCTGTAATACTGGCAGCGCACAGATTTGAATTAATTTAAAAATAAACTTACGGATAGTTTCGAAAGTATTACTCGTTGTAGGCAAAACTATTCCGGCCAGCACCGTCACGATAACACAAACTTTTTTCATGTCGACTTATTTTGAATTTGCTTTTTATTTTTATTCTTCGCACAATAATGTCGTCAAGCCGCCCAGCGTATAATCTAAAGATACTTGTACGTGTACTAATCGATCTCTAAAAGATAAAATAAGTAAGTAGGTAGGTTATCGTTATCAAATTAAATACTTAACCAATTCTTAACTGGTTCGCCGACAAATCTTATATAACAATAGTTCGGTCGTTCAAGCGGTGTGCTTCTGAGAGTGAAGGGACTATAGTACCTATGTTAGAAATTAAAATACTAATTAAAAATAAAGACACTAATTAAAATTTATACTTATCTACGAATCCCAGGCTTCAAATCGAATGAGCCCAAACTCGAGGGGATTACAAGTAAGCATGGTAAGCACCTAGGGTTCCCACTCCCACCTTCGCGCTCCATCATCAAACCAGCTCTTTAAGAACTAGAATTGGGCGTTTTCATCCCTACATTGTGCACACTTGTTATTTGGTTACAAGTTGAGCTAATATAAATATAGTTGCCAGAGGGAATAATTATTCTAAACCCTACAGTATTCACTAAGGCCCGCATGTACAAACCACTCTCAGCTCTGAGAGTTGTCTAAGTTATGTCACTGACGACGGTTCCATCAACGACCGCTGTGGTGTTGCAGCAGGGTATCCTAGTGTGGGGCCAGAAGCATTATATTATGTTCTTGTATAAAAGTTTATACATGAATATTTCCGACAGCTCAAAACGTGGAATTTCACTAAATTCAAAACACCACAAATGGACTCCAAATTTTATTCAAATTAAGGAAAGTCTTCATATCACTGTAATTACAGTCTTTGCGTGAAAAATAAAGTCAGTAGCACATTAAAAGCTAGTAGTGCTAAGATAGTAGTGTTGTCTGCGAGCGAGCTGGCACTGCCAGGCTCCGTAGGGTTGGTCGTCACAGGAATCATGTGACGTAGGAACGCGTTGGATCCGTAGGGGTTGTCTCTTGGTACCTGGGGATATGTATAATATAATGCTGCGTTCAATATTTTACCATACTTCAGATTTTTCCTTTAATTACATTGTAATCAATATTAAAAAAAAAAACATAAACATAGCGTCACTCCTCCTTTTGCCATACGGGGAAAGGCACAATTGAACCCACTTTTAGCCAGTTATTCAATAGGTAGGTACCTACTAAACTTTTGCATGACAGGGTGCTTGCTCATAGCCGCACAATAGTTGCGGAAGGTAGAAGAGATAGAAAGTTCTTTGCAGCTGTATCAAAAAATTATGAAGAGTTGTGGAAATTTCGCAGACGTACAAACCTACCTAAAAAATAACCACTGACAATATTTAAATAGGTAGGTTAAAATACAGTGTTTTTCCTGCGGATTTTTTATTGTTTAAATTAATTTAAGTACCTACCTAGTGTTAGAATAAGGGCAAAGGCCCCTCGGTGGGGAAAGCTTTAAATAGCGTATCCTCTATCCCTCACTTTAATGGCGAGGTCAAACCAAGATGCCCTACAGTTTAACTTATAAAACTCGGATATCATCTATCGTAAACTGTCAGGGAGCACTTATCCAATGGAGAGCGCATAGATACATTTTCCTTTGAAACACAACTCACCAATTTACGGGCGGCGGGGGACGAGGTAAGAGAGCTGTGATTGGTCAGCCGCTGCGAAACTGTCTGCCGGCCTGTCATCGTACATAGGTTGCCTATGCGAACGTTTGTTGAATACAACAAACGTTTGGCGAGCCGCATTCCCCCGCAGGCGCAGTCAATTGGTTAGATAGTCTCTGTAAACTGTCCAGGGCCCTAATGCTGCTCTGAGAATTTCACTTATATTTCATTACTATTTCATTACTATTCCATTGCAAACACCCAATCAAGGAGGATAAGGAGGATAATAATTTAGGAGAATACCAAATGACGCCATTTTGGGTGTTTGCAATGGAATAGTAATGAAATATAAGTGAAATTCTCAGAGCAGCATTAGACCCCAGAACTTACGCTATGTCCAGCATAGTTTATCCAGAAGAACCTGAAGTTGCCATACGTCTGGTAGTATCCCTCCAGTCGATTGTTTTCCCAGATAGGGTTGCGTGCGGCGTTCTTGTAACCCTCCGACCCTGGCCAGTTCAAACGATCAACCCAGAGGATCTGGCCTGAAATTGATTACGACAATTAGATCAGTCTAGAAGAATTCTCAATACTCAATATACTCAATAGTTTATTTGCATTCCATAATGGTACATTCGGTCTTAAAAATTATAATAAATTGTCTCACATTATGGACTCTTACGGGCACAGCAACACAGGGAGGGAGAAGGCAGCTAATTTATTTTTGCAGGCTATTACTTAAATAATCTAATAACGTATAGTAGCTTTTATTTATTAACATTAGTTTTAGTTTTTTAAAGAAAATGCTATCTTTTGTTTCATTTGTCAATGATTTCGGTAGTTTATTATAAACTTTTATTGCCATTATAATATATTTTAGAATTTAGTACGTCTAGTCCTGTATTTTTGTTGTTCTATTTCACATTAATGAAATTATAATTGACATTTGTTAGGAACTCCCTAATAATTGACATTTGTTAGGGAGTCAGATTCTCACGTCCGAAAAAAGTACTTGGTACCTGCTAGGTACCTATACCCTTTACGTCGTTTCCATGAAGTGCTAACGAGAAAAAAAACAAACACTTACATTTCCAGGTCCGAGAAAGAGAACCTGTCCAAATATGTGACATTGGCAAAATTAATCTAAGTTGTTAGACTGCTATTAATTAAGAAATTGAATTGAGTTTGCACTGGTTTCGTCATCACCTGTTTTGGTTTGGTTAATTAAGCATGCTAAAACCAAGAAAAGTCATCAAAACTAACACGATACGCATCATTAAATTAGCTAAATGTACGTGCTTGTTGCTAAGGGCATGCATTGCGTGCTAATCATTTTGGTTTAATGTAAATTAAAATAACCGAAAATTAGCGAGGGTAACTCTATTCTCGTATGACAGTAATTTAGACCAATTTTCTACCATTCTTTACCTGGTGTATCGCATATCAAATCCAAATTCCCATTGTATTTCGTCACAATAACATCCGACTCGTTTAAGAGTTTTTCAACTGAAAAAGGTGGACAAAAATTAATTATTTCTGTTGTAAAATTTAAAATCAACCAAGCAAGTAAATAAATAAAAGAGACAATCTAAATTAAAGCAAAATGGGGACACCTAAAAAAACTTTTACGGACACTGAGACTTTTATAATCATTTGCTCTAATAGCTGAGATTACTCTTAGACCTGAGAGCGGTTTCTTTACAGGCCTATGTTATGGCTGGACATGAGCGCTTCGCGACAGCATGACATACAGGGTGTTTGGCGTATAGAGCGACAAAAAAATTTGGGGATAGAGGACATAATTCTAAACAACTTTTACTATTTTATCAGAGCAACTTTTTTTACATCTCAATACATTTTGGGCCGACCGGTTATCAGATGATTTGTATAAAGAAGGGAAAAATTAAGTTGCTCTGATCAAATCAAAGTTGTTCAGAACGATGTCCCTAACTCCCTAAAATGTTTTGTCGCTCCATGACTCCAAACACTCGGTCTATGTGGCACTTTTTATCTGAGCAGCATTTTTTGCATTCGGCTACAGCAGTATTAATTTGACGCTATCGCTAGTTCCACCCTGGTCTTACTTCCTTCCGTCACTGGCTTCATGAAGTCGCCCCTCAATGTATCGAACACAGGGCCGGACTGACCTCCCCAGGTGACATTAGCGGGAATGCTCAGGTTCCCCTTGACTATCGTGTTCATAAGGGTGTCGAGATTCCACTCGTCCTCCCTGGGGCTGTATGCTCGGTTGTTGATCATCATGTCTCGGGTAAGTTCTGCAAAGTAACATAACCTTTCATTGGTGGGTAATTTATGACAAAAAAAAACATTTCAATTGTTATCTGCCCATAGCGGCCATTCAGACTGACGGACGAGGGGTTAATATTAATCTTAATCTGAAATACACACTTTTAAAAACTATGAAAATTAAGTGCGGGGTCCTACACTCACCTATGCTGTCGGCAGGGCCCTGTCTGACTCACTGTCTCTTTCTAGTCGTTCCATCAGCGTGAGACGTCTATACAAATCGTGCCCTGCCGACAGCGTAATGTAAGTAAAGTAAATGTAGCCATTAATGTCCCCACCGAGGGGCACAGGCCTTTACCAGGATCCGAGTAAGTTTGAGCCACCCCACCGGTAGGTTTTTTAAAAGTCGGGGTAAATCGTGAACTCGAGTGAAATGTGAAAAGTCATACAAAATACAGAGTTGTCAAAGTTTACTCGAGTTATGAGCGTTAACCCAAATTTTAGCTAGTTGCATAATTTAGGAACACCTTGTTAGAAAAGTATGTCAAAGGATGCCCTTACCATACGCGGTCATCCTAGTATCCGGTACGTTAATAGGCATTTTCGTCAAGATATTATAAAAGTCCACTCGCCCAGTGGCCAAGAATACCGCCTGCTGGGTTTGTGCCCATGCCGCCGTGGACTGCACAAACTGTCCTTCGTCGAAGAGTCGTTCCGTCTCCCTGGCTGCTGCCTGGATGTTCTCGTAGCCTGCCTGGTCGACTAGTCCCGCAGCCAGCAGCAGGGGCCCCCAGGTCAGGGTAGAGTCCACGGGAGAGATCCAGGCGTTACCCATGGCGATACCACGGAGGTCTGATGCTATAGTGCCGGCAGCTTCGGCCTGGAGATTTGAAAAACCACATACTTACTTACAAGGTTTTTGGATGCTTATTGTAAAAACTGTGATAAATGGCGAAGGTTGTACATTACTTGCTTTCTTCATCGAAAGAGTTAAAAACACAACAACATCTTGTCAAGACTTTGAAGAAAAGTATGGCAGTATGATCCTGAACAGAAAGGTGATGAGAACAGAAGGTACCTCTTTCATTTTGATACCCATGTCAACGGCCATTTTCCCACCGTATGACTGTCCGTAAATGTAGAGCGGTACACCTTCAAACTCTGGATGGTTCCTGTAGAAACCACGCATCAGATTCACGAAGTCATCGGCTGCCAAATTAAGAACACACAACTTTTAAATACGAGTAAATAGAAGGATAAGGCTCCCTGAGGGTATCGGGTTTTGATACTGACCAATCTCTTCATTGGTTGTTGTCAATAGCGCCAAGTCATCGACATAACTGAAACCAGTACCCACTGGATTGTCCACGAACAAAACATTAAATTCTTTGATCTGGAAATAATTTGTATTAGATTTAAACGTATGATGGCTTGTGTCTGAGAATACGAACGTGGTTAATCACAGCCGGACAATGTCAATGATGGACAAACAAAGAACAAAGAAGTTACGAAGCACCCTTGTGCTGTCACATGTGTGCTTGTATGATATGAGCGAAGTTGCTTCATGTCTACGGGGCAGGCCGACCTAACAAGAGTCCCTACGAGTATCCACAAAAGTTGCGTTACCAGGAATTCCACATACCCAAGTGTAGTTTCTCTCTCGGAGAGTCAAGTCCAGGGGCCCTAGTATTTCAAAGTTGCCGATTCCAGTGGAAGATCCCCCAGGGCCGCCTTGTAACCAGACCACGAGAGGTCGTTCTGTGTAGTTCCCGACATCTGCTGTCGTGTAGTAGAGCCAGTAGAACATGTGTGCTCCGTCCCGTATGTCCACATAGGAGAAGTCCTGCTCGAAGGGACCAAATTGACCTGAACAGAGACGCTGCGTTGTAATTCTTGCAAATTATGAGCATGTGGTCTCGTTTGTCTACACAATAAGCTTGACGTCGACGCACAGCTTTGCGTATTGATCGCCAAACCGCAGTCCTTGGTAAAAAAAATAATGCCATTCTTGTGATGAATGAAATTGTCTCACAATTGACTCACTCACTCAATAAAAAGCGAGTACAGGCAAGAAGGCGAGACCTGAGAAATGCGTTTGTGTGAGTGCTTCCATTCTTACAACGTGTGACATTTCTATGTAAGTTCGTTAGTGACAGTGTACTCTTGTCAATGTCAAGTAACCCGTTATCCGGCCCTGTGCATGCTCGCACACAATCTGAATTCTCAGGTCTGGCTTTATTGTCTGTAGCGTGTACAAACTCGTACATTTGCATTTGTTTATGATTTTGCTGCATTTGATTTTTCAAACGCCATTTCTCCAGTCGTACTTTGGAATGCTCGTCACACAAAACAAAACCATCAACTTGATTAACCATGAAAAGAATTGCTGCGCCCGCCGCTAATAAAACAAAATCTTTATCACGTTTGCCATACTTGACATTTAAAAGGACGTGATTTTGTTGTCTCTGTAATCAAGTATTTGCACGATTTAAACACTTTAACATAATAACATCACGCCCTTTTTCCGTACGGTGTAGCAGAGGCACAATTTGTGCCCACTTTTATCCAATTATTCAATACTCCATTTTGCGTGACAGGGGGCTTACCCATCGCCGCAGCTATGAAGTAAAGATGATCTTTCCTCACGATGTTAAAAATTTAAATTAAAAACTTAAACACTTTCTAATAAAAAACTCACTGTTTACATGTTGATAAAGAAATAGCGACAATATTATCGACCTTAGAAACATATTGACACAATATTCTGAATAGGTGGGTGGTTCTTGAACAACTAAGGTCCTGACACAATTAATTGAGTATCATTGATAACGAAGTAAGCAGACTATCACATCGTGATATTTGTGATATCGATTTTTGATTATACTTCACACTTATCGCTTGTAAAGAGTTTTGTGTGGCTATTTGTGTATTTATTTATTTCATAGCGAAAAATTAGGGTCATCATTCAGAACCATTTTATAAGCTGAGGAGTAATGTTTGATCAGAACAACTTTATTTGCATGTCTGGTATGCGGCCAACCGATTCAGTGTTAACATATTTCTTATTATACGCCTATTAACATAAAAAAAATATACGTTTCATGCAGATTCTCTGCCATAATTCACACACGCAGAATAGTGATATCATAAAAATTGAGTTCAAAGGCGAGTTATCTAACAAGAGATCTCTAAATTACAAACATCAGAATTCTAGCTGTTGTCCACTGCTACTAATGAATAATATTTGTTATTACAACCTCTTCAAGGTAATATGCAGTTGTTGTGATTAGCTGGATCTAAAGTACCAATTAAACCCCTTGTACCCCAGTTCGACTGTCACTTGGCCTTTTTTGCAGGGCGTACCTGAAAACATAGTAAAAATTTAAAGGATCGTCCTCAATATCTTTAATTATGAAACCGATTTGGTTGGAGCAACTTTCTCAGTTTTCACTTCAGCACAATCCTTTCCACCAACTCTACACAATTGGACTAAGGCTGGATTTCACCAAAAAAAAGTTACACGAGAATAACTATCCCGGGGATAACTTGTGTGACAAATGACAGTTCAAAATGAGGTGATCAGATCTGGGTGTCACTGGTGTCTATGAAAAAGTAGAAGATACTCTAGAATAGAATAGAATAGAATAGAATTGTTTATTTCATGAACATAGGTTACATAAATACACAGGTCTTAAAGAAAGATTACCGCTATGTCCTACCAGTAAAATGGTGTATGAATATTATTGTCTAAAGTACCTACGTTAACATTTACACATATTATTATATTAGATTATGTCTTATATTTTTATCACAGATTTAAAATGTCAAACTTAATTACAAAATATCAAAATTATAGAGATTTGTCATTTAGGAAGGAATTAATATTGTAGTAGCATTTTTTACTGAGCAGATGGAAGTAAAGTAAAGATACTCTCGAGTAAAGATACTCTTTCGTTCGTAAAATCTAGCCTAAGTAATACTAGGATTAGGTAGGTAACCAAAAGGACACAAATTAAACGTCGTAAGCATTTACGCAGCATGTTTTTAGTCTCCTCAGTAGCACAGCGTCTATAGCTAGGTACTCTGTTCTTGAATATTTTTTCAGAAAGATGTCCGTAAAAACCAAATATTAAACATCTTTTTCGCAACACATGCATGACGTAGACTTTATGCAGACTATGGTAGTCGTCATAAAGTGTTAAAGTGTCATCATTGCACCGATCATCTGCTCACGAAGCAGACAGAGCTCTCAACTGATCCAAGTTACGTACAAGAGCGGGCAGTTAGTCAATAACAGAGCGCGGTAGTGGTTCAGTCACACGTCTCGGTATATCCGCGTATCGAGTCCGATACAGTTCGACATAACAGCTCGTTCCTATATGAAATGTTTACAGTCAGTTCAGCCTTTTTAAAACAGGTACCTATGCATGTTTTCTGAAAGTTACACAGTTTTGATTGCGGTTGCAGTTTTCAGCCTATTTTGTTTGGGTTATTGTTGATTTGGAAGTTGAAGGTTTTTTGAGGTAACGTTTTCAGTGGTTTTTTGTAATTGTACTTACTTATTTGCTGTGATGTGTTTATTTTAAACAATGTACATAGTTGTACAGTAGATAATGTAGATATTGTATTGGATGGTATACCAGTATACTCTACATTCTATAGGATGTAACTTAAAACTGATAAATTCACAGGTTATTACTTATAAGGGACACATCTTGAACTATACTAACTACCTGATACTATACAAAAAAAAACAAAACAACATAACATTATAAAACAGGCAAATAAATTGCTTTTGGGTTCCCTACTAGGATATCCGTGTCCTGGGTACCAGAAGCAGCGACGACGTCACCAACATGTAGCCATCCAACACCTAAGGATTTATGTTTCTTCCTCGTCAGCCAGGATTCGAAACCGGGACCTCTAGCTTGGGAATGTGCTTCCCATCTCGACCGCATTACCATAGAGGTCGTGAATCGGTCCACCGCCACCGTTGACTTCGTCGACCTTTATGTTAAATACCCTGTAGTGTAGAGGCTATGAGCGAGCGTTGTCATGGTTGATTCAGCATTATTTTTCCTTCTGTCCAAATATTTTACTTGACTGTTGTACCTGTGCATTAGTCCAGTCAAGATCTACATCCCTGAGAGGGTTTTTGGTTATATTTTATTAAAATCGGTTCAGCCGTTCGAAAGTTATTGGTAGGCTTATAGAATAGCGGTCAAGCGGGTGATGAGCTTACTTTCGAAAAACTGTACTGTGGGGCGTACCCTTCTTTCACTGAGATATTGAGAAAAAACTGAAAGGTGTCGAAATATTTCATGGTTTTTTGTGTACACCGCCGCGCCGCTTGCCCAGCATTTTGGAAATTGCGAATCTGGTATTTTAATGCTGGTTCAGGCCCTACCAACATACCTAACATATAAAAAAATCAGAACGACACCCGAACTTTTGCAAGCACGACCCTCTATGTTTAAATTGACTGTACTATGTATAGCAAAAATCAGGAACAGAGCACTAGCAAATCTGCAAAATGGCCTTGTTATATAAAAGAGCTCCAATTTTGTTATTAGATAGATACAGGTTGTTAGTTACACTAGACTTCTATTGTATGAGGCGCGGTTTGAATAGAAACGATCACTATTGGTGAGCTGTAGGACTGACTTCTCCCCTAGTGCCACTAATTCCAAAACCAGACTATTCGAAGTTGCCTTTACTCGAGTTTAGCGATAACTCATGTTTTAGCTAGTGACACTTATTCAGAGAATAGTGTTTACTCGCGTTTGAAGTATTGACGAGTAGCCAGTGTAAGCAAGGACTTGCTATAAACAAATATATATTTAATCGCACAATATTTGTCGAACATTGAAGTGCGAGGCCACACAGCGAGCGTAGACTTTGCAAGGCAGGGTAGGGCATGCGAAATTCCTTTCTTTAACGTAAGAGTTTGTCCTATCTTGCGAAATCTGAGTGCGTAGCATACGTAGCCTGCGTAGCCAACGTTACGTAGCGCTGCGTACGCGCCTCTCAGCATACGCCCACACTAAAGGGTGAGCAACTGCATTACCTAGGTTCACCTTTACAAAATAAACAAATTAAATCATACAAAAATATGAGAGACTTTTTCCTTCATGAGCAACGTAAATAATGGGAAACATAAAATAACCGTTTCAGCGTGAAAGACACAAACATACAGGATGTCCCGAAAACAATGGTCAAGCCGGTAACCACTGATAGGCCTCACCAGCAAAATGCTCTCACGTGAGTTTTCGGCATTATACTTAGCTGTCATCAGTTAATAGCTAGATATTTGTCTTAATCACTCCATTAAAAGTGTGTTGTTTGGTAATGGTTTTCTTAGAAAAAACCCTAAAGTAGTAGAAGTAGCTCTGCTCTAGTTCTCCAAGCAACACATCAACGCCAATTGGTATGTTCGGCTAGTTGTGATATACGTGTGGATTTCACTATCACCTGTCCCCGATTTCGTAGGCTTGTTTTAGTGTGTATAGACGACATTTGCATACCGATAAAAATAAAGATAATTTATTTGTGAACAACAGGTACATTTACAGAAGTCAGGTAAGTTTTTTGAGCTCAGTGTTCGGGGGGGAGGACTAAGTAATAGGTCATGAAGTCCGTTCTTACTGAGGGTTCCGATCCATAAGGAAAGAAAAGGTACCATTATAGGATCACGTCGTTGTCCGTCTGTCCGTCCGTCCGTCCGTCTGTCAAGACCTTTTATATCAGCAACGCGGAGTTATCAAGCTGTAATTTTATTTTATTTATTTGGAGAAAAAACATTTACACATTTATTTATTTTTATTTTTAAACAACTAACTTACTACTAAAAACAATTAAATTAAATAAAAAATATCCTTAAGGTCACCGCCGCCGTCGAGTGGCAGGGTGCCCAACATGCTGGCACCATTACCTCGCTGTATCGCTAGGCTAATTCGCTGAGCGAGGTAGGTGTCAGCTGTAATTTATATATCAATTGCTCAGGTCTGGGCGCTGGTCGCTTAGAGCTGTGAAAAATCAACCTTCTAGGTCAACGCAATCAAACGCTACGACCGTTTATGCTGTAAAATTGTTGGATTTTCATAGTAATCGCAATAGACACTAAACCTAAGGGTACTTCCCGTTGACCTACAATCATGAAATTTGGCAAAAAGCAAGGTATTATAGCACAAATAATGGCAAAAACGTGAAAACTGTATATTTCTGTCTTTCTGCAGAAGTATGTAATTTGGTTTACATGGGTGACATCATATTTTATTTAGAAACCTAACTACACAAGTTACGAGATAACAATCTACAAATATGATAGAACCCTTGGTGCGCGAGTCCCACTTGCGCTTGACCGATTATTTTTCAGTTTTTAACTTGTATTGGTGATTTATTTAGAATTTTTGTAAGTATCATGGTCGGTGTCAAGATTGTCAGCCTAGTCTGTATATGACATAAGATAGAGAATAATCGCCTGAACAATGCCTTATCTGGCTAACCCGACATTTCCGAAATGTATTATGATGATAAGGTATCTAATTTCATATGACTGATACTGATTTCTAAAATCTCAAGTGATTTCTGCGGCGCTACATATGTTACAATATGTGTACATTACAACCTCATAGAATATCGGACTCAACACGAACAAAAGGAAATCAAATCAGCTCAATACAGCTCATTACACTTCAGAAGAAATATTGCTCATGAAAATAATTTAACTATCCTCTCAATTTTCTCATTTCGACAATTATTGACAGATGTGATCCACATCCTTGCCACGAATCTATGGAACCTTCATCCGTCTTTATCCATTCAAGATAATGAAATTCATAAAAACTTCGCAAAGCGTGGCAAGTTTATAAATTCTTATAAATTGTCTTATACTTCTTGTGGTATATTCTAGTCTAATCTATGTTACCGCACGATAAAAAAATACGTCGGGTCGTATATTGAACTTGCGCCAATCAGTTCATGCACTTTTATAGATTTATTTTATTTATTGATAACTCGATAGACGTTTTAGGGTTCCGTGCCCAAATGGTGCCACGGCCGGACCCTGTTACTAAAGGCTGTTTTCAATAACCCTAACTGTTTATCCTCAATCTGCAAATAAGGGTGAAGCCAGACGAGCTTAATTTTGTGAGTCGTAAGTCGCGGAATTTCGGTCGCGGAATTCCCCGTTTATCCTTCGTTGTAGGTTGACTTGTAGGTACCAAAATAACCGGCCAAGTGCGCGTCGGACTCGTGCACGAAGGGTTTGGTACCATTATCTATAAAAAACCGCAAACAAAAAAACACGTTGCATGGGAGCCCCCTTAATATTAAATTTATTTTGTTTTTTAGTATTTGTTGTTATAGCGGCAACAGAAATACATCATCGTGAAAATTTCAACTGTCTAGCTACCACGGTTCATGTGATACAGCCTGGTGACAGACAGACGGACGGACGGACGGACGGACGGACGGACGGACAGACAGCGAAGTATCAGTAATTAGGGTCCCGTTTGGCACCCTTCGGGTACGGAACCCTAAAAAGTATGGTACAGCTTAACAATTTGTCGACAGATTACAATCTAACGAATTAAAATTAAAGACATAAAAGACAAAACACAAAAAGATACAGAGAAGGAATGTACAAAGGCAAGCTTATCTCTAAAAAGAGATCTCTACCAGCAAACCCAGGACGGACAGAGAAGATTGTAATCTAACGGGTTTTTAAATTTCACGGTGACAGATACAAGCGTGTGTTTTTATAGTACAGATCTGGCGTACACTGACCAGAAACAAAAGAAAAAACATCGCGTAACACGTTTTCCTTTCCCACACAGCGTAGGGTAGCTAGGCCCAGTTGCGCCCACATAAGAGTAAATAATTCAATACTTCCTTTTGCGTGACAGAGAGCTAGCCCTTCGCCTCAGCTGTACTATAAAGATTTCCTCACGATGTTATCCATCACCATTAAAACGGCCGTGTAATAAATAAGTACATACTTATTGAAATTGTACATAAACATACAATTTCAATTTACTACACGGACGTTGTAACATGCAAATCAGCTCTTATTTATTTACAGTTATGGCTGACTTTCGGAGCGTGCCTAGGGTTCCTGGTGATAGGCCTCGTCCGGGCCTACTCCTCATCAGCGATACCCTCGATGGAGCTCCTTGACCCCGACCTGGTCAGAGACACTCAGATGAAGTCTTGGATAGGCAAGTTCAAATTGTTCATTTTCTTTATTTCAAGGTATTGTAAAAAAAACCCGGCCAAGTGAGAGTCGGACTCGCGCACGAAGGATTCCGAACCACTATCTATAAAAACGGCAAAAAATAATGTCTGTTGGGAGCCCCCTTAAATATTAATTTTATTGTTTTTTAGTTTTTTTTTGTTAAAACGGCAACAGAAATGCATCATCTGTGAAAATTTCAACTGTCTAACTATTACGGTTCATGAGATAGAGAGAGTGGTGACAGACGGACAGACGGACGGACGGAAAGCGGAGTCTTAGTAATAGGGTCCCGTTTTACCCTTTAGATACAGAACCCTAAGTATGTATTCATCTCTGCTTTAAAAAATATTAACCCAATTATAGCTTCTATTTGATTTTTAATTGATTGATGCCTCACGTGAGAAATGAAAAAGAAATTGTTTGCAATTTAGTCACATGATTTGTATTTGCCCCCGTATTTTTAATTCTTTGCAACAATTTGTTAGAATAGGTCAGCGGTTAAAAGGTGACAAGTAACAGACATTAAACAATCAGGGTATTACAGAAAGATAAAGTCAAAAAGGATTTCTAATAAAAATTAAAAATGTATGGCGACTGGAATAACGTTGGGGAAACAAATCGTTCATGAGTTGGTTGCCCGTAAGAGATTTACCCAACGATTTGAATGAATGATTTGATGTCCGATTTCATGCTTAGGGGACACACTTAGGGGAGGCCGTCCTGTTAAATTTAGGGGGTCCCCTAGTCCTTTTAGCCTAAAACCCTTATACTTAGTTTGGGACATATCCCACCTCCACCCAACCGCATTTCGACTCCATGTGAGACGAAAATGGGGGAGCAAGCAACGGGTTAGTTTTATCAGACTTTATCCATGTAACCCGCAGCTATTTCTGTGCATCCCCCAATTGACAACCGAAATACAGTGTTTGCATTAGTTCGGTTGCCACTGATCCCTCCTATTTTACGAAAAATGTTCCTAATTAAGTATCTCCTTATTTTAGTCTAAGTAGAATCTGTGTAAACCATGTTATCTGTCAATAAAAAAAATCGTAAAAAATATATTTATTGTTAGTCCGGCCTTCTTTTTGCTGCTGTATGCCCAGGGAGCACTTATCCAGTGGAGAGCGCATAGATACATTTTCCTTTGATACACAACTCACCAATTTACGGGCGGCGGGGGACGAGGTAAGAGAGCTGTGATTGGTCAGCCGCTGCGAAACTGTCTGGCGGCCTGTCATTGTACATAGGATACAAATACAAAACGTTTGGCGAGCCGCATTCCCCCGCAGGCGTAGTCAATTGGATATATAGTCTCTGTGTACGCCTGTCCTCTTCCCGCATATCCCCATTCTGGGGCGGGGGAAAAAAATAGAAACGTCGCACACTTCTGGTGAAGTGATACACACAAACGTTGTGAGTTCAGCGCCAATGCCGCATGCCACTTATTTCAGCCAAACTCCCACGTAAGTACGCTCGCCTGCGCCTATAAGTATGCCCAGCGTGCGCGAACTGCTGTAACCATCGGAAATTCGCCTTTGACGAGACAAAATCCCCATAGTAGACTGGTCCTTCTCCGCTCGAGTGATTCCATCTAACATTCATAGAAACATCTTGAAATAATACTTTAGGTAAAGCGAAATAACCGCTTGTTGCCCTCTAAAAGAAAAGGTTTTTCTGTAAAATCGGCTATTTGTTTATTTCAGGCATAGACCCATAGACAATATTTACATAACATTGACAAGAACAGAAACAGAAACAATATACCTATATAATAAGACGGAGAAGATGTACTCCCCGCGGCTGGAGCACTCGGCTATCCACGCGCATGTGGACTGTCCCAGTGCGCCAGCAGCGGCGAGTCCCACCGCCCCCCAACGCGCTCAGGATTATGAATGACTCAAATATCGTATTCCTCAACAGGCGCAATCCCTCCCCTCGGAGCCTTTACAGGCAGCTTGCTCTCCGGCGCTCTCATGCAGCGCGCGGGGCGCCGGCGCTCCCTCCAGCTGACGTCACCTCTGTGGGCGGCCGCGTGGCTGCTGCTAGGCTTCGCACCCAGTCTGCCGGTGGTACTAGCTGGACGGTTCCTGTGCGGCTTCTGTGTGGGGCTCGTGTTGGCGCCGGCGCAGGTTTATGTGAGTTAGTGCCGATCTTTTCATCCTCAGATAGCGTTTATCTATCTGTTTATCTGAGGCATTTGACATTTCACGAGTACATGAAGTGTCAAATAAAGTTTTCTCACTGTTTATCCGTCTCTTGTTCATCAATCCCCACTGGACAACAAGTCTGAGAAATACGGGCAAGATTTGAGACAGAGACAGAAAATCCAGAATATAACGAGATAGAATGCATGCTGAACTTTTTTTTTCAATAACATAGTGTCACGCCATTTCCTATACGGGGTGGCAGAGGCACAAATTGTTCCATGTCTTCTGTCTTCGTCATTAACATTGGCAGAATTTGTCCTTCTGCGCCACTCGAAAAGGCGTAATGCTATGTTGGGTTTGAATATGTAGCCCATTGATGTGCTGGAAGATGAATTAGATCACAGAGTGGTTTGGTTACCTGATAGCAGCCCTCCAGAACTGCAAGACATCTAGTAGACAGATTACCAACTGGAGTCAAGTCGCCAGGCAGTGGATTTAGGAGCCTCGGGACCGGAGTACATGACGTGGAAAATTAGAGAATGAGAAGGATTACTTACGTTATGATTTATGTTACTTGTGCTATCTAAACAAGTTATGTTATGAACACGTAAGTTAGATGGGGGAGGATTTAATAAGACGTAAGGTCTAACAAAAGTAACCGAAAATCCCTCGATACAGTCACACAAAAGCCTATTTTACACGATGTACGGCACCTCCATTATAATGTTAATGATGTCACCTCCTCACCTTATTAAGCCTCTCACATCTAAAGAGCATGTTGAAAAAAAAACCATACCTAATTGCTCCTACGTACAAGTCGGAGAGGAAATCGTGCTATACAATCTGTGTGTTCACGTAACTAGGAAGTAGCAAGGAAAACCATAAGTTTGTTTTTAGCGCTATCAGACAGTCAATGAAACACAGATCGGATGAATGAACATTCTACTACCGCTTTGAACTTTGACAAGACTCCATTATTCAAACCTGTAGAGACACCTAATAGAAGGATGTAGATGACCTATAGGCACCTAAACAAAGAAGTCTTTCTTTCGCAAAACACGAGATCACATTAGCAGACAGGCCGTAGTAGGTAGGTACGTACTGAATAGTTATCTATCAATCAACTGTAATGAATGTAGGTTACATATAAATTATATTTTAATGATGTCCACGGTACTGGGACGTCCGGTAAGTAGGTACCAGTTATAGTGACCGATGTCATTATCATAAAATAATCATCACGAGGTTTTACGGAAGTTTATTATAGTGTTTTGGTATGGCAAACCGCTGGTGAAGTAGGATCCAATTAATACGGTATTGGACAACTAGTCAAAATAATCAAATGCGATAAATATAATATAAAATTGAGATTATCACATAGGTAGGTATAGTCCCTGTAAATAATCAATTCTCAGCTTCAGACATTTCAGTAAAATTCTGTCGTGTCGTTAGTATGGTAAAAGTCTGTCTGACAGAATCCTCCGTAGGGGAAGGAATGAGATGAGCATAAGTTAGGTACATACGATAAGTAGAAGGTTTGAAGTCATGTACAATATACAACATATAGGTACTCTGTTGCCTTGCGTCCGCACCGCTACCCGGGAACATAGGGACTGTCATTTACGAGATTGCCGGCCTTTAGAGCTGCATACGGTACACGACACACGTGTTATTATAAGTGACCACTTTAGACAGACTGCACTGCACGACACTATGACATGAATGTACGATTTACAGTTTCCTCAATTGATAAAATCGAGTATTGGATTAGATATTTTTGTTTCTATCTCTTAAACATTAATGGAGACGGGTGACGGGTGGATGGTATGATTTAGATTATTGTGAGCGAACAAAAAAAACAAAGTGAACTATTTCATGAAGTCAACACTAACTAGAACTGAGACTTGGAAATTAATTAGTTAACATCCTTTCCTCTGTCTCATCCTAATACTGATAGGTTTGCTGAAGCAGCAGAAGAGAAGATTAATAACAACACACTTCTTTGCTATAATTGTCGGGTCTTGCTACTCTATGGTCTTCATTCTCCAAATGTCGCCTTTCCCACACGCGCTGTCGCAGACACTGTTGCACATAGACAATTATATCTCCTTTTGTTATCTCCCCAGGTGAGCGAATGCTGTGACCCCGAGATCCGAGGTCAGCTGGGATCTCTGCCAACACTCTCCATGTCTCTGGGGATCCTGATCTCCTATGTGGCTGGCAACTGGCTAAATTGGCGGCATCTGGCGTTCATGTCTGCCACGTTCTGTGGTGAGATAACTACCTGAAACATAGAGTGATTAGCAATTTGAAATTTTAACATATCCTTAGCATTATGAACTTAATCAGTAAGATGACAAGCTTAAATTTTAAAATCGTTTCGTGCAACTCAGGGTTAGAGAGATGTTCTCTAACTAACTATCCCTTTTTTGCCTACTCTCTTCAATCCCTATTTATACCAATTATTTAATCTTATTTATTTATTCAGGGGTAACAAACAGGACAAGTTACATTACAAAAACAAACAAAAGACAAATACACATTGAATTAAAATCTAACTTCTGCCTTAGGGTATCCCACTAATAGGATAAATGATGGACAAAAATTAGCTTCGAATGAGCAACAACTAAAGTACTTATGCTCTAAGAAGATACATAGTAACTAAAATTATAAAAAACCAAATCACGAAATAAAAAGTTGAACCCACCAAAAGATTTGTGCATCTTCAGAGTATAAAGTAATGAGCATGGAAGCAAACCGTCTGTGTATAGTATTTTCTTGTAGCCTTATATTTTTCAACTTCAGACAGATGAAAAGACTTCTTCGTTCGACGTTCCTAGCTATAAATATATTATTGTAAATTAACCTGCAATGAAGATATGATATGATTATCGGCACAGCCATTTGAGGGATGTTGCATGATTGTGCTTTCGGGATTTTAATAATTCATAACTTGCCCCTCTACTTTGTGACGAGGGAATCGAATTTGTGATCGTGACACCACATCAATATAATCTAATTTTATCACTGGATTTTCATTCCAGGGGCACTATTTGTGGTGTTAATACCATTGCCAGAGTCGCCAGTGTGGCTGGAGGCCCAGGGGTTGGACTCGACAGCTACCATCAAATGGCTCCAACTATCACCTCGGGCCACATCGCACGCCGGAGATGACGATGAGGATAAAAAGCAAGTAATTTAATGTTTTCACATTCACTTACCTATGACACGAGACTCGGCACAACACAATACCGGAATTTAATGTTTTACGTTTGTATCATATTACTCAGGTTGCATTTTCCTTGAGTTTGTAACTTGATTGTATATTTGCCTATATCTAATCTAGTCGATTGCAGATAACTCTACCAGTTTGGTTAAACTGTGATTGTACCAACAAATAAAAGTAAACCTTTTGCAGCACTAGCTTCTTCCAGTACCAAGCATAATAGATACCATTTCCCCTTCTTCCAGGAAAAATGGTGGGCATTCATCAGCTCCACAACCAAGCCTTTTCACGAGGGAGGTGTTTTTCTCATCAGCAGTAATAAAACCCCTTATTGTTGGTTTCTCACTCTTATTCTTCCAACAGTTCAGCGGTATTGATGCTGTCATATTTTTCACGGTGGAAATTTTCCAAAGTGCTGGTAAGGACATATTGCGTTGTTGTAAATTGTTTAGCTTCTTCACACAAATCATTTAATTGGCTACGATTCTTAGTTAGTTAGAGGGTTAATGCCACTCCTATGTTTATCCCTTCTGGACTCCTCTCTCTCCGCAATATATTTTCTTCTTGATTCTAGTCTAGACCTTGCTTTATACGCCCTAGGAAGCAGCTTCTGAACTAGGAATAGAAAACTTTCATTTACTCTAAAGAAAACTTTTCTTAACCACAACATGATTATAGTTTCCTTAACTCCACCAACACAAGAGGTTTAGGAATACAATTTTACGAGCTAGAGGGTATGGAAATACTATAAAAGTGAAATCTCCCAGGCAGCACCCTCAACCCCATGACAGCCACAATCATCGTGGGCGTGGTCCAGCTTGTCAGCAATGCTGTCAGCACCATGCTGGTAGACCGCGCTGGCAGAAGACCGCTGCTGCTGCTATCTGCCTTCGTGATGTGCGCCTCTATGGGGGCTATGGGAGCTGCTTATTACTTCGAGTTTGAGCAGAGCTCGTGGCTTGGGTGAGTGAGTTGTTACAAAGTGATTGGTACGACTAGATAGAACACAATCGATGGGATGAGTCAGTAACCTGTCGCAATAGTAACACAACAGCGCGGGCCTGGGATGAAAGTACCCAGTGCCTGCCATACTCCTGCTCTGCTCTTATCCTCCTGCGATTCTGGGCAACAATTTCTGGGATAAAAGTCCTCAACTATGGAGCTTTAGCCTGGGGCCTTGGCTACGTCCAGACTAATGTGGTTTCTTCTTCTCTGCCAGCTACCTGCCAGTTGCCAGCCTTGTGGCCTTCATGCTTGGCTTTTCACTCGGGTTCGGGGGACTCCCCTTTCTACTGCTCGGCGAGCTATTCCCGTCGCACCATCGTTCACAGCTGTCCGCGATGGCTAGCTCGGTGAACCTGCTGTCCATGTTTGTGGTCATCAAGACTTATCATTCGCTAGATGTAAGTATAATGGTGCTTAGCGAACGGTCATATCAATTCCTTTCTGTGACTCCGTGACTGACTAAATAACAATAATAATAATTCGTTTATTTCAGACAATAAAAACCCATAAAAATAAAATAAAATAACAGTAAAAGTAGACTTAAAAATTAAAATTAAATGTGGAGGGGGCCGGTATAACATATTGCTTTTGATTCTGAAGATCAGGTTAGAATTATAAATCTATCTATTGTGTATTTAAATATTATGTAGTTATGTGTTAAGTAATGTTTTGGAGTATCTACTCCAAAGAACATACCTACGTATACAATAAAACACATTAAAGGTTTCACTTCTCCTTATCTCTGAGTTTATAGCGAATGCAATGGAAACCAGTTTTTGAAGATAAAAGTCAGACGTAATCCTGTGAAATTATACTAATAAATCATCCAATACTTGTACCTAAGTCTTTGTCGGTACTAAACAAACGCACGCAAACTGAACAAAACTTTCGAAGTCAAACAGCACCGCAACGCCAGGAACAAACAGGTGGAAGTTACTGATACAAAGTTACACAAACACTGGAAAACGGGCGAGCACAAAAAACTGCAGCGTGCATGTTTCTAACCAGAAAAACGTATGACATTGCATACAAAAGCACACAAAAGGCTGATCGTTGCCCCTGCCAATGGCTGCCATATTTCTCAATGGCTAAGCCTCTAAGCTTCCCGCTCTAACGTATATTTGAGCGCCTGCACAATAAATTGTCGAACAATCTCTAACTTGCGCTGCAGCGATATGTTGCTATTGTTACAAACAAGGGGCTTTATGTAAAAGCTCTGTATTTCTCTCCGTTGTTGTTAGGGAATTGTGTTATTCCTTTGATAAAGTCCTTATTACTGGACTAACAACTTGTATTCCCACAAGCGAATGAAATAAATTACCGTTATTTTTGTGAATTGCTTCTTATGGTCGCTGTTGCCCGATAAGTGGGTCCATTGACAGGGTGTGCCTTTATATAGAGTGAACAGAAAGGTGTACTTTCTGTCATATTTAAAGTGTCAGGATATCTTAATGAACAACCAAGAACTATTATATAATTATAATAATATTAACCCCTACAGATTTTGCTGACGTCAGCTGGAACGTTCTGGATGTACGCGTGTTTCTGCGCCTGCGCCTTCCTGTTCGTCTTGTTTGTGGTACCGGAAACGAAGGGCAAGACCCTCAGCGAGATTGAGCAGCACTTCCGGTCGAACAAAAAGACCGATAATGTCTCTCTGCAAACCGTTAGTCAAAATACTAAAGTATAAAAGAGCAGATATAGATAAGTTAGGGTGCAATAAGACAGAATCATATACTGAGTACCTACCGCAAGCCATTGAAATATTATGTAAGTATACACATCCCTAGCAACCAGACAAATCTACACAGGCATAGCCAAAGTGTCATCATTAGGTAAATATGTCAACTACATTTACAGTCTTCCATAGATCTTTTGGCGCGTAAGCGACGTAGATAGAGATAAGCTCGCCTTTATACACTGTACACATATGTGTTGTTTTTAGGGTTTCGATCCTCAAAAGGAAAAAAAGGAACCCTTATAGGAAAACTTTGTTGTCCGTCCGTCCGTCTGTCCGTCTATCTGTCTGTTTGTGTGTCACGACCTTTATATCGAGAACGCGTGGATGTATCAAGCTGAAATTTATAGGTACCAATTGCTCAAGTCTGTGGTCGCAACAAATCAAAAATGTGGTGAAAAAATCAAACTTCTAGGTCAACGCAATCGAACGTTTCTGCTGTAAGATTGTTGGATTTTCATAGTAATCACAATGGACCCAAAACCTATAGGGTACTTCCCATAGGCCTACAATTTGGCACAAAGCAAGGTCTTATAGCACAAGTAAATGGACAAATCTGAAAACTGCAGATTTCTATATTTCTGCAAAATACTTACAAAATACAAAAGCTTTATTTCCGTAAACAAACTTAATTTTAGTTTACAAGTTGATTGGAACTTCCTTTTGAGTAAGAAATACCTGTGCCAGGAAGCCCCGCTCTTTCTTATTTCTTACTTGTTTACATGAATGACATCATACTTTATTTTTTTATGTATAGAAATCTAATTACACCAGTTTCGCTCTCCAAGTGTGATCGGAACCCTTGGTCTGCGAGTTCTACTCGCACTTGACCGTTTATTTCAATTATCTGTGTGCAATAAATAAATTATGATTTATGAATTCTGAATTATGAATTTTCACCACTTTTACAAAAGTGTTGGTTAAAAAATGTTTTCAATTCAATTCAATTCAAAAATTCTTTATTTAATAAGATTATTGTTGCAATTACAAAAACTTCCACAAAACCACATTTCTCAGTTTGTCTGTGGGTAGACAGTCTTACTACTACTCACGTTAACATTAAAATAATTTATTATAGTGACTAAAGATCTTTCTTATAAAATCTTACTTATAAAATCTTAACTTTATAATTAATTAACAGTGGTACAAAACCCATCAGGATTTGACAGGCCATCCGATAAGTACTTCTTAGCGTTTAACTTTATATATTTTTTCTTCGGATTTAATAACTATTGGCATGGAAATAAATATTAGTGGTATTTGTCTTTTGAGAGTTCTTCCCCCATAGTAGTTGTTTACTCTATGGCTGATGAATTTTCCTTGCGAGATGTTGGTACTATATGTCACCGCGCGCAAAAAAATGTGTGGAAAGCTGTACGTTGACATGTATTTGAATGTTTTTGATTTGACACATTCGCTGTGTAGATGAGGTTTAGATATTTCTGATTGTATAGATAGGGTTTTAATTATAGCTAATGCTGAAATCATATTCTAAGTGGAAGTTGTTTATTTATTGTCTAACTGTAGATAGATACAATATAGGTTAGCTACGTGAAGATAATGTAAACATTTTGATAACGTTTGTCATTATCACATTGAACCAGTGAGGGAGAAGGGAAACAGCACTAAGCTTAATTAAACATACAGGATGTGATATGGTAGGTAGATGTAGGTATACCAAATACTGAAAAATAGAATATGTAGCTCATTAATGTAATAATGATAATAAACAGTATTTATTCATAGAAAAAATGGTACATCAAGTTTACAAATGGTGGTGTCTGCTGCCATAGCTAGGATATTAAATAACCTGTATTTATGTATCGCAGGCTTGTAGGTACCTCGTCCGAGGTGTTTGTGGTATGAAAAGTTCCCCACCAAGGTGCACGGGCCTTTATTCGGTTAAGAGTAAAATTGAGCCATACTCCACCACGCTGGCTCAGTGCGAAAAAGAAACCAAATACTAAAGTTAATAAAATCATTCCTAAATATCTCCATCGAGTCCACTTCTGAAACTGGACTCATGACGTCTTTACAGCGCTCTAACGGGTCCATCGGGGCCTCGAGTCTCGTATGGAACTCGAACAGATCGAATGGTGAATTCATTGCTCCAAGGCCATTTTAGGCAATGGCTCAAGCTTGCCTTCCTGTCATTTGAACAGAACACAAAAAAACGGTAAATAGATTTTTATTCGTCATTTGTCATTCTTCTCGTCAGAGTAGGTTCTCTGCAAATGACGGGAACCCGAGCTTGAGTCATTACCTTCCATACCAAGAGTAACCCTACAGATATGTTCCTAGATTTATTTAACTACCTTGTCCTATGCCGAATTATATATTGCAAATAGCCTTATAACATCAGCCAAAATATAAATGTGATAAGTTTTGCTGTGTTTAATTAATAGTAAAATTAATGACAGACATTTGCGCACAAGACAAGATAAGACCGTTACTGAATGCGCCATTTGACATGACAGGAGTTGCATGTCCATTGCATCGCCCTAACTGTGGTAATAGCTAAGCACTCAGGCACGGATCCACTCGCCAGATGCGCCTGCCTGGCATGCCCGGCGGGTACATCTGCACATGTATGGGACGAAAAGGCACAGATATGCCTGACAGGCATGCCCGTGCCTTACCATACATGTGCAGATGTGCCCGCCGGGCATGCCTGGCAGGCACATCTGGAGGATGGATTCGTGCGTGAGTGCTTAGCTAAATGAAGGTTTTTTTAAGATGTTTTCGATGTCAGTAAAGTAACAATAAACACTATATCAGATAAATCGTGTCATGGTTTTAGACCTTACTCGTTTCCGAGTCCATAAGATCTTAGGCCCGTTTGCACTGCTCAAGGATAGTGGACAATGGATCGTGGACAGTGGACAGTACAGTGGTGTAAACCGATCGGACAGTGGCGAGTCAACTTGGCTTTAATAAGTATAATATCGCCACTGTCCACTATCCTTGACCAAAGTAGACTGGCCCTAATTGCTTCTGCGTGTGCCCCTCAGCAGGGACAATGGGATAAGTTTACACTGATAATGGCTGTAGATTTACCCAACCAGTATTAAATGCCTCAATAATAAGCTGTGACTAACACCCCAGCCCCATCAGCAATATAACCCACTTTTGCACGGGTTATTCCCAAGTTACCCTTTAACCAAGACTCAAAAAATAGATTTATGGACATACACTCATTCATCATACATCAATGAACAAATTATTATTCTTATCACGCTAAATGGCATCTGAGATTGTATTGCCTTAGGTAATGCTTGAATTATTTGAATGATACACCAGAAAAAGGATGGTCTGTGATGATGGGTAACAACACCAAAAACAAAAGAAGGTAAATACTTTTATAATATAATCACTTTTATCTATAAGACTAGGGATTCATAAGTAGAATCCCAAGCAAACGAGGGATTCAAAAAACACTCGCCTTAAAAATCGTTCTTTACTCTCTTAATATACGTCATATCCCAAACTGAAATATACTATTACACACGTGCCAGAGGATTCCCATACGGAAAAGTGTGAAATCCGTGTATGTGCAGGTAAGTATATGTAAAGTTATTTTAAATTAGATGCTGTGTATAATCTCAGTTACACATATTGTGTTTGAGTGCAATAAATAAATTATGAAAATTATGAAACAAACAGGTCCAAATGGGACTAACCCTTTCGAAGGGCCGATCACGACGGACGCGCGACGGTGCGGCGGCGCTTGCGCAAGCCGAGTCACACACGACGCACGACGACTAACGAAGACGACACGAACACGAATCCGATCGCGACGGAATTGAGACTGATGTGTGGATGGCGCCTTTCCATTAACACACGGTATGCGTAAGGCACCGTGCCCACCTAGGTGACGTGCTGTACGTGACGTCATGACCTTCCATGGTACCCAACCCAATCCTTAAAATTCAGCTGGGTAGAATATACCGAGCAATAGTGGCATGTCGGTACATCACTTTAGGTAGGCATGGCGCCTTAATGCCGAATCCTCTAGGTCGAATTATTTGGCATATAATTTATGTGATCTGACAAGTAGGAGAGATTGGATATTCCGTGGGTGAGAATAACGATGGGCGCAAACGTACCTCTGCCACTTAGCATGGGAAAAGGGGTGACGCTGTGGTAAAGGCATAGTTGCCGTTTAGTCAAAATCTAATACCCTATCAAATCTCTACATTCGATTTAATATATTTTTAAGTAATTTGATTATATTTTATAGTTATTAAAATTTTCTATTTAAAAATACCGGCCATGTGTATACGCCGCCGCGCCGGACTCGCGCACCGAGAAGGTTGAAACTGAACAATACTAAAGACATCAACGAGCGCGCAAGCGCTGAGCTTTTGCATGAAAAGCTCACCTATATGGAATACCTCTATACCTACAGCGGGTGGCGTCGATTAGAAGATGACCTTAGAATCAAGATCTATTTACACAGATTTGTATTTTTGAAATCTGTTGGTCGGTGGGGATGACCGCTTGCGTCCTCCTTTACGGATTTTCAATTTTGTCCTTTAATGTTGTATATAAGACCTTCCTTCATGCCATACATGATTCAAAGACAAGGGGAAATTCTTAAGTATTTGATTAACTTACGAGCATCAAAATTCTTCATTACAATGTTGTAATAGTTGTAACTCATAGTTGTAACGGCTCTGTATGTCTATAGCCTTAATTTAAAATGAAGTGTCCCATTAACCCATATATGCCCAGTGGGTAAATAACGACCCATCACCTAGCCACTTATGGTAATGCACCGTGATATCAAACTGTATGCATGTTTTTCGTACTACCCACATTTTTTCATTGCCAAGGAACGTATCTAGAAGTAAGTCGTGTGCGCTTGTGCTAATACGTGTGTTTTCATACAATTATTGTCCGTGAAAAATTACTTCAGTTTTATTTGGCGAAAAGTTGCTACCGGAGCGGAAATAAATGTAAGTACTGTTTTTACTTATTGATATTTGTTTGTTTTATCAGGTGTTATTGGAAGATGAGTAAGTGTGTCAGGTTATGTGAAAACATTTTTTATGATAAAAATTGTTTTATTGGTTGAAATTGACGCGAATATTTCATTGGGTCGTTATCGACCCCGTGGGCAAATACCATGACTCATGTTTTTGTACTGTTTTTTTTATCAGGTCTCGCCGTCAGCTTACTGCACATGAGATTCTGGACTGCCTCGAGTCTTTTGATGTTGAGGATCATTTGGATTCAAGGCTTGGACGTGTACATTGATCCGCCTTGCAGTGGCATTTTATCTGATGGTGACTCGGATGAAGAGGATGGAAACGACGTCGACCGGATGAACCGAAATCAGTTGCTAGCACCAGCCGAGCTTGTAGTTCATCGCCACCAAGATGACGAAGACGTAGCAGATGATAATCCTACCCCAAGTTCATCAGTCGCCGATAATGAACGTGCCCGACCTTCAACTTCCGCACCAAAGAGGCTTCGACGAGCAAGAAATGAAGGCGAAACAGCTGCTTTAGAAGACGCTGGTCTTCAAGATGTTGGCACTCAAAAACCACGTCCCCAAGGTGATCGTTCTTTTAGAAGGCCGTCAAGACGGCCCAATGTTGAAGCCAGCGAGCTACGACCTCGACATTGGGTCAAGCGCGACTTGAGGCCGCAACAGGAACAGTGGGTGCAGCCGGCGCCACGTGCTGTTCTGACGCTCTCTAAGGACAGTGAACCTATAGAATTTTTTGAATTATTCTTTAGTGAAGAGGTTATCAGACACATCGTGAGACATTCTGTCATGTACGCTGTTGGAGAACATCACAACACAAACTTTACTCTTTCTGGCGATGAAATTTACTGTTTTATAGGAATCCTTATCCTCACTGGTTATGCTTCCTTACCCAGACGCCGCATGTATTGGGAATCCAATGAAGATACTCGCAACGTTCTTGTGGTCAAATCCATGCGTAGAAATCGATTTGAAGAGATTTTTAGATACTTGCATGTAGTAATAAAATATTTTTTTCTCTCTCTAAGCCGTGTTTTAGTTCATAATTGTTTTCTTACAAAATCAATTTAATGGGTCAGTGTATATGCCCCAGGGGTCGTTAGCGACCCACTGAAAAAAAAAATACTTCCAGACCTGAAAACTGAAAACTGTCACCATACTTGATAAAAGTGGTCAAAATTGACTAACATATCTAAAAATTACTAAAATCAGTGACCAAAAAAGTTCTGGGCATATATGGGTTAAGACACTCATGGCTCATGTACAATTAAAAAGTAAACGGTGATATGCGAGGACGACACAGTCCCGATACATCTCAGGTCTCGGTCGTGCATCGCTTGCATTGAAACTATATCACGCCTGGCTCCCAGCTCTCCTATATAAGTACGAGCTACTATTTCAATTTTAATGTATTCAATATTTTGAATCGAATGAAGAAGCACCGGGTTTCGAGATAAGTGTTACGTGTATTGAACAAGTTCGTGAGATTATTGGGGAGCGGAGATGATTAAAGTAAGTAATAAGTATGGTTTTGCTATTTGATCCAAACTTTAAATAGGTATGTCAGAAGGTATGTGGTAGGATTAGTCTATTAAGTAATGTTGTATTTAGGGATTCGTGCCGAAAGGGTACCTGCGGCACTCTACGGCTGTCCATCCGTCTGCCCGTCATAGGGATGTATCTTGAACTTTTTTTTTGTTTATCGCTGTTGCACTTAAGACCTTTTTCTAAATATGTTTCTACCTATGAATTGTGTTTAGTATTTTTAACCGACTTCCCAAAGGAGGAGGTTTACAATTCGTCCGGTTGTTTGTTTGTTTTTTTTTTTTATGTATGTGCCCCGATAGCGCCTAGACGGATGGACCAATTTGGAAAATTATTTTTTTGTTTGAAAGGGTTTACCTTCCCATTGGTCTCATTGACACCTGGTTAGGATCTGATGATGGAATCCTGGAGAAATCGAGGGAACTCTTCAAATATTATACGCAGATCTATAGTGATTTTTGTGTTTTTCATAATAACTCGTGCAAATGCACATGGTAAGCATAATATTGTGATGCGGAACTGCTGATGAAGACCACACATGGCCACCAGAACTGCTCAATACTAGGTACAAATACAATGCGTGGCTGATGGGCAGGCAACGCATAGCCTAAACCGGTGGACCTAGAGCCATGAAACTTTGTACAGAGGTTCCTTAGTAGCGTGGGGTAACATTGAGATGGGATTTGACAAAATTAAGTCCCCAAGGGGGGGGGGATAAGGGGTTACAGTTTGTATTACACTCAATCTAATCAAATAGGGTTTGTGGAAGTCAGTTTTTTCTAAAGTTTACTTTTTGTTTCAATTATTATAACCAAATAAGTAGGTAGTACCTACATATTCTGTGCAACCTTGGCCAGTATTTAATATTAACGTTACTTATTTCCTGCACCATTTATAAAGTAACACTGATCAAAAGTATATTAGTACCTAACACCTAACCTTAGGATATTTAATTTTTAGTGGTTACTATGCCTCTGCGCGTTGGCGTTGTCAACAACGAGATGCGAACCTCCCGTGAGCAGCTACCTTCCTCCGAACGCAGGGGGAGGTAGGCCGTCTCCTGAGTACGGCCCCCCAGGCCAGGGCGGCGGTGGATCCCGGGGAGGCCCCGGAGGTCGCCCAGGATTCGGCAACCAACCTCAAAGTGGCTTCGGAACAGGAAATCAAGGTGGTTTTGGCGGTTCACAGCCGTCAGCGCAGTATGGCGCACCGAATCAAGGGTCTGGAAGTGGCCGCGGCAATGGCAGAGGACAATCGCTAAATGCACCTCAAAACACCTACTCCTCGCCAGGACAATTCGGTCAACAAAGTGACGTAGATACTCAATACGGACCTCCAAGTCAAGGTATCGGTGGGCAAAGAGGTGGCGGATTTGGTCAAGGAAGCAATAACTTACAAGGACAGAGTGGTGGTTTTGGTGGCAGACAATCAGCTCAACAATCAGGTGGCCGACCTGATTCCTCATACGGCACTCCTAATGCTGGGGGACGAGGCTCAAGTGGTTTTGGGCAAAGTGGCTCGGGAAGGCAGGGTGGCTTCGGACAAGGCGGAACTCCTGAAAGCTCATACGGCCCACCTCCAACAGGCATTGGTCAGTCAGATGACGGCTTCGGTCGTGGAGGACTTGAACAGCAACGGCCTGGTTCTCAAGCACTTCAGTCGTCATATGGCCCACCGGGAGTAGGTGGCCAGGGTGGCAGACAAGGTGGAGGTCAGGGTGGGAACCAGGGTGGCAGATCACAATTAGGAGGTCCACCCTCCTCGTCATATGGAGCCCCTGGCCAGGGTGGCAGTCAGGGAGGAAATCAGGGCGGCAATCAAGGTGGCAGATCCCAAGGTGGCACACCCTCCTCATCTTACGGTCCTCCCAGTGCTGGCAGCCAGGGTGGCAGGCAGGGCGGCGGCCAAGGCGGAGGTCAAGGTGGCCCACCATCTTCCTCTTATGGCACCCCGGGTTTCGGGAGTGGATCAGATGGCCGTGGCGAACTCGACTATGATGGCGGAGAATCTGACGTGAGAACATTTATATTACGGCTGATGTAAAGTTTGATTCTGATGTTGTACTTACTAGTTTTATGTTTCAGGAACCAGCTAAATACGAGTTTAGCTTTGACGTGGACGACACGCAGACAGGTACTAAATTTGGTCATTCAGAGCAGCGTGACGGTGACACTGCCACAGGGGAGTATAATGTATTGCTTCCCGACGGCAGGACACAAGTGGTTGAGTACGAAGCTGGGAAGCAGGGCTACAAGCCTCAGATAAGATACGAGGGTTTGTTCATTGCATTCGCTGATGTCACGGCACGGCTTCTACAACACGAACTAGACGTGCACGATTAATGTCGCAAAACTCATAAGAAATACCTTCTATTAAATACTGAGGCATCCATTACTGAGGTAAAACTTGAATAAGAATATGAATAAAGAATAAAGAACTTGGCCTGTAAATATGCATTTGAAGAGAAGCGTGACAGATATTATTCTGGCTCATATTTTACCCCAAAACCAGTTACACTGACAATGCTTTGGATGATAAATGTTGCTGAATAATTTCCGCTGTCTAATCACATATTTCGTATAAAGTCATCGTGATCCTAATCTTGATTATTCTACAGGTGGAGCCTCTGGTGGCAGAGGTGGATTTGGATCAGGTAAGAGCGCAAAACCACACTATTAATATTCAATATGTACAGAAGCAAAGTAGCAATAAATACTTCCTAGCTTAATTTACAGTTTTCGATAGTAGGTACGTAGTTCTAGTCGGTAGTCTATAATAAGTAAGAAACCCAAAATTTTGTACTCTATTTTTTCTCATTACAGGCGGCAGTGGCCAAGGAGGCAGTGAAGGCTATCCAAGCGGAGGACCTGGGGGAAATTCAGGCTTTTCTGGTAGTGACAATGACATAGGCTACCCACAAGGAGGACCAAGCCAAGGATCTGGTGGACGATCAGGTCAGCAAGGTTTTGGACAAGGAGGTTCCGGTGGCCAGGCAGGGTTTGATGGCCAAGCAGGTACCGGTAGCCAGGGAGGTTTTGGCAGGCAAGGCGGTCAAAGTCAAGGTGGCTCTGAAGGATACCCAAGTGGCGGTCCTCAGGATCAGTTTGAACCACAATCAAGTTTCGGCCAGCAGCCTCCACGTGGGCCATCGGAAAACCAAATGGGATATCCAAGAGGTGGACCAAACAATGCAGGAAGAAATCAAGGATTTGGTGGACGTGGGAATACAGGCCAAGGGGCTTCACGAGGCGGTGGTCAGGGTTCCGAAGGTTACCCTAGTGGAGATCCTGGTCAAGATTTTAGTTCAGGTCAGCAAGGAAGAGGTTCTCAAGGCTCTGGTGGTGACGGTGGTGGTGGCTACCCGAGTGGTGGCCCTCAGAGAGGAAGAAGTGGAGGTTCTCAAGGAGGATTTGGTGGTCGCGAGGGTGCGGAAGGATACCCAAGCGGAGGTCCTCAGGCCGGTAGAGGTGGCCAGCAAGGCAGTGGTTATCCAAGGGGCGGGCCCCAGGGCGGGAGAGGGGGCGGCCAGGGGGCGAGAGGGGGTCAGGATGGCGGTGAAGACGGATATCCCAGCGGTGGCCCCAGTGGTGCGAGAGGCTCCGGGTATTAAACTCATATCTTACAATGATTTCGCTAGTAAAATGGTACCTTGTTTTAATTATACTCAGCAGTAAAAAAGTGATGAAACTGTAAATAAAAATAGAGTTTACTTTTTATGATATTTGTTTTATTTGATAAACGCAAACAAAGCTTTGTACGATAACTTGTTCGCTAAATTAAATACAGAGTTTTACTCTCAAAAGCTTTTGGACGTAAATGCTTAATACATATCACATTTCTTCTCAACAACAGTCATGCTTTTTGATGTTGAAACCTTTATTTTTTCAAGACGACTAGATATATTTTTGTGGAAGATAAACATACGAAATATTGCGTACTTCTGAACACCTACAGTTTTTAAATCATAATGATGATATACATTTTCAGTTTTTTATCGGTACCTCTTGAAAAAGGTTCTTAGATCTGACAGTTTACGTAACAGTGCAATGCAAATTATAGTGCCATTGTAACAATACGATTATATACTCCTATTAGGTGTAGAATCTACACTACAGTGTACGTACACAGTACACTGTAGATTATGGTCACACATTTATAAAGTTTCTAGAAAAACGTATGCAATCGAAATAACAAGAATAATCCAAGGCACCTGTCTCCTATCTGCAGCGTCTGAAACAAAATATATTTATTTATCAGTGAGTCGAAAGTGCTGGGTCTAAAATGTCCAATCATATTTTATAAGGGAGACCGCTCAGGATCAGATTGATTGGAAAAGGGGGAGGGAGACCTTTGCCTAGCAGTCAGACATAGCAGGCTGCTAATAATAATAATAGAATAATTGTATCCCAAATAAACAAACAAATAATCAAATCAATATTGTAAAGAATTCTGGGTTACTGAGTTGAACAAAGCACCTTTTACGTACGTTTTGTACAAGTATGAAATTTATTTCGAAGAGTTTTGTGGTTCTACGCTTGCCACTCATGCATGAGGCATGAGATACCAGAGATACCATGAGATGCATTGGCTAAACTTGGGCGCAGTTCTGCCTCCGCCACCCTATATAGAAAAATACGTGCATTGTATGTTTACCTGCCAGAGCAGCAACAAAATCCAAGTATTTATCCTCATCATCTTTATCTGGTAACATGATTTGGGTTCCGTGATGCCCGAGGTCTTGGTAGAAGCTGTCCCATTTCTGAAGCGAAGGTTTCTGTGTGCTGGGGTCTTGGGATAAACTTTGGGTTGACTCCTCCTGGTACAATGGCGCTATGATCGCTTGGCACTGAAATATAGAGAGATGGATACTTACAGATTTGTATCGAGGAAGGCAATGGAATCTATATCCTTGTGACTAGCCTAATTTCAATGACATTTAAAGGATTTGCAAACATATGTTTCTTGGAGAAAGTTGATCATTTTGATGGGTACATACTATCGTTCCCCAAAATCAGCTAATTAAATCTTACTCGGATCCGGGTAAAGGCCTGTGCCCTTCGGTGGGGACATTAACTCTACTTTGACTTTACTAATTAAATGTCACCCTAATACTGATTTGTCCAAAACACAGCCTGTGGTATAAAAATAAGGAAACTAAACTAACCTTTAGCTTCATATTCCCGTCACGAAAATGCCTCGCAGTAACAGTGAAGCGTAGCTGCAGAATAGTTTCAGTGGCATCAGGTCTATCCACCGAGACCCTGTACCAGGGACCCTGGAGGTGCTTCCTGGGTACCGGCTGGTCGTTCACCAGCCACTTCAGCTGGGTTTCTGGTCTTGACGCTGAGGATGTGCAGTTTAGGAGCACCCGGTCTCCTATCTGGTATCGGTCAATCAGACCGATTATTTGGGGCGCTGAGTCTGGTAATACTGTGGCAGGATAAAACGTTGAATTAGAGAAAACACACGTCTAGCTAGTTATTTATGACTTCACCCAGGTACTCTTATTCAATGTTGTTTCCTTAGCATTATCATTAGTTTAAGGCTATAGCATCTGTGTCAGATGCTTTAAGCAGCTTTAGCTATCTGCGCTCGAGACTGTACAGTACAATTTCTTGCTCAGCAGACATGGTACGGCACACATGTCATGTAATTGCTGTAGTGATAAACATTATGGAGGACTTCGGGAACGGATGTAGGCTTTCTTATCCTTTGGAACCAAAAATGTAATGGATTAACGGGATACCGGACTGGGGCGGTGTGACATTCCACAAATCACAATTCACAAGTCTTTATTGCACACAATAATTTAAACAGTTACATTAAAATAAAACACATGTACAAAGGCGAGCTTATCTCAAAAAAGAGATCTCTTCCAACAAACAAGGCGTGAAAGGAAAAATTATATAATGAAAGGGTAGGCAGTGCACAATAACAAGTTTAAATAAATTATATACGAACAAATACTAAATACAGAAGAAGTACTACTATACATACTGATATACTACATACACTTTACATATAATAAATATATACATACAATAACTTTTACGAAAGAGAGAGGTAGTGCTCTTTAATACGTTTCTTGAAAGAGAAAAGGGTAGGACTGTCTCTAATAGTGCAAGGAAGTTCGTTCCAAAGCCGGACCGCTCGCAACCTGAAAGAGTGCTCATACGCAACGCAGCGGTATTATGCCGAAGAGATTATACATTCCTTTTGCATCTAGTACATGAAAATGTATGCTCACAATGTATATTGATGTACTTCTCGTCATATGCCGTGGTGAACAGTGGCGTCTCGCCCGACACCTCACAGCGGTAGTAGCCGGCGGAGTCCTGGCTCAGGTTGACAAGCGTCACCACGTCAGATGACGACCGGGACATCTGCAAGACAACGAAAAATAATTAGTAGGTACTGATTGAGTTAACATAACAGGTTGGTTAAATTCAGCCTCAGACAGTCATGTGGCGTTATTATTAAAAAAAGTGACACGTGATTGGCCGAAACTGATCTAACCAACCTGTTAACTTAGCGCACAGGAAACCAGGCATCTGTATTACATAAAACAATACATTACACAATAATAAATGAGGAGGGCTAGCTTATCAATTTATTCATATGATCGACGACATCTCTGCGTTGCGGTTAGAGGCTCTGCCTCCCAAAGCGAGAGGATACGGGTTCCAATTCCGGCTTGGGCGGAAGAAAGTAAAAAATCCCCAAATTGAAGATGTTTATACATGTGTGTGACATCGCTGTTCGTGGTTGTCACGACACAGGTTTTGTGCCGGAGTTTGGGGCCAGAAGCAATGAATAAGCCTTTATTAAGTGATGGACAAAAATACCTGTATTTCATAACAAGTTACGTTCTGTCATAAGGTAAATAAAGCCCGGAGAGTGGTTAGTTTAGACATTGTTTAGACTATGTTGTCAGTACCTAGTTTGCGAAACGTTATGTACCTCCGTCAGCCTCCGGTCGTTTCGCTTGAGTGTGTGTACTATAAATAACCGTCGATACAAATGTGGATGCGCCTTCCCAAACCAACCTTCTCACTCTATTTTGGTGCCAAAATAATAGTACCCCTTTTTACAGGATTTTGACATTTAACATACTGCATAGCAGCTAGCCAGCGATCTTTTGGCGCGCGGTGACAGGTGGAACTAACATACTGCATAGCAGCTAGCCAGCGATCTTTTGGCGCGCGGTGACAGGTGGAACTAACATACTGCATAGCAGCTAGCCAGCGATCTTTTGGCGCGCGGTGACAGGTGGAACTAACATACTGCATAGCAGCTAGCCAGCGATCTTTTGGCGCGCGGTGACAGGTGGAACTAACATACTGCATAGCAGCTAGCCAGCGATCTTTTGGCGCGCGGTGACAGGTGGAACTAACATACTGCATAGCAGCTAGCCAGCGATCTTTTGGCGCGCGGTGACAGGTGGAACTAACATACTGCATAGCAGCTAGCCAGCGATCTTTTGGCGCGCTGTGACAGGTGGAACTAACATACTGCATAGCAGCTAGCCAGCGATCTTTTGGCGCGCGGTGACAGGTGGAACTAACATACTGCATAGCAGCTAGCCAGCGATCTTTTGGCGCGCGGTGACAGGTGGAACTAACATACTGCATAGCAGCTAGCCAGCGATCTTTTGGCGCGCGGTGACAGGTGGAACTAACATACTGCATAGCAGCTAGCCAGCGATCTTTTGGCGCGCGGTGACAGGTGGAACTAACATACTGCATAGCAGCTAGCCAGCGATCTTTTGGCGCGCGGTGACAGGTGGAACTAACATACTGCATAGCAGCTAGCCAGCGATCTTTTGGCGCGCGGTGACAGGTGGAACTAACGCTTGATGGCCAATGAGGAATGAAAGATCTGTGTTGATGACAGGTTCGTTGCATTAAGTTGCGTAGAACTGGAGCCCCCTGTAAACGTGACTCACTCATCACATCAGCCAAAAGATCTTTGGAAGACTTTACTGTATATGGGTACTGATACATCTAACAACCCCCTAAAACATGACTACACCTTTCTGTTACACCCTGCATATCGATTCGCAAAACCTTTTTTACCCAGTAGCGTATTTCCAATTCGCACATTTTGACATTCCTAAAATTACACATTCGCATTTTTTCAAATCGCGAATTTTTACGTAGCGTCTTTCAATGTTCACATATTTTTTTTTGCCTTATTTATCAATAGTGTATTTTTTTAATCGTGGTTTTAGGGTACCGTACCCGAAGGGTGCCAAACGGGACCCTATTACTGAGACTTCGCTGTCCGTCTGTCCGTCCGTCCGTCCGTCCGTCCTGTCTGTCTCCGGGTCCGTCTGCACGAACCGTAATAGCTAGAAAGCTGAAATTTTCACAGAATGTGTATATCTGTTGCCGCACCAACCACAAATACTGAAATACGAGAGATATTGCAAATTAAAGGGGGCCCCGATACAAGAGACGTGTTTAGATACACTTACGCATTTCAAAATGGAGATCTTGACTGAAACTGTTTATTTATTGTCATAGCAACCATGTCATAGACACATATACTACACATTTAAATATGATAGCATATTTCGCATCAACCCACATGGTTGTGGTAGCTCAGCCGGTATGATGTAGACTCTCAATCCGGAGGTCGTCGGTTCAAACTCGTGAAGGCATAAACTTTTTAAATTTTCTTTTTGTTTATTTTTTTATTGTTTTGAGTGCTTTTGATTTGTTGTACGATGGTACGGTACCCTTCGTGTGCGATACCGACCCGCACTTAACCGATTTTTATTTATAAGTTGATATTTTCATATTCGCGTAATTTCATACAAACATGTATAGGGTAACTAGACATATACTTTAAATATAGAGCCAAAAAACAGTTTGGCTCTTCTCAAGTGGAGACATTATCAAGCGTCGATTTGCCATGTTAAGCTATACAATTTAAGTCTAACTACTATTCCACTATGTGTAATTGGCCTCAGTCAGTACAGTAGTCCTAACTCGCTAAAATAAGATATAGTTACAGAGTAATAGCTTCCTCAAGTTGTTGTGCTTTAGGGTAATTTATATACAAATGGGATAAAATAATAGTTTTAAGTCTGTCCGACTCTCCGGGGTCACATGTCCCTGGCCCAATTATCTATCTAAGAGGTAAGTTTGTACTCGCGAGTGAGAAGCAGATGTTTACAAAACTGTTTTAATCTATGAAGATCAATAGGGTTTATCGGGACTCTCCGGAATAGGGCCTGTGTTTGATTGTCTAAGGACGTTAAGGTACGAAAAGTTTTAACGCACCTAACTTGCCAATTTGAATTATACTTTGGCAAGAATGTTAGACAAAAAATAATGCCAACAAATGTGACATTTTAGGTCACCACTGCGTGTTTTGATTGACAGACCAAATAACAAGCAGTACGCTGCAAATGTTGCCATCATTTAATTCTTGCCAAAGTATAAAACTATATCGACGAGGCGTGACATCTGCATTTATACCTCAAAATTGAAAAACGTTTTGATAGTCTGTTGATAGTTTAACTTTCATTTGTCTTTCTAATTGGGTTTCAACAAAGATGCACACAGCAAAAATAGAGAATCATAGAGAATACATGTTGTGTTGACGAAAACTAATATAATTTCTCATGTTGTGTATGTGTAACACGTCAAGTAGGTAATTTCTAGTAGTGAATGTCATTATCATACATTACTGCGTCCGGAGGATACGCTGTTATCATCATTAGCATATGATTGTACCTTCAATGGTCAGACTCAACCTCTATTCCATATATGAGGTTGCGTTGTCTTGTGTTTGTGTTTGATACCTCTGGGCAGAAAACTTGTTGGAGAAGTAGAACCTCAGTAGAGACCGACCGAAAGTCTATGCATCGGTTATAAGCCTTTTTGAAGTTGGAAGACTATCATCCATCACGTAACATAGGATCACACTTTTTCCCATAAGGTGGCAAAGGTACAATTACTCGCCTTTGCGCATTAAATGTTACTTTCCTCGTAAGTTACCGTGCAATTAAAAATATGAATAGTATATGTATAACTATGACTTAAGTAAGCTGAAGGTGAAATTCAAAATTCGGCTTTCGGGTTACTAGCCTCAAGGGGTTAAGGTTTAAGGGGGCTGCGACCGCGTGAATTTCCCATACAAACGTAATACAAAAATGATTTGAATTTGAGAACTAGTTCAAAGCATTTAGACTGTTAATCGGATTTATACACTGTCTACGCAGGTTCCTGGTCGTATACCAAGGTTCTTATTCAAATTACTTAAAAATATTTTTAAATTGGTTGAAGAGGAACCCTGGTATACAGATCTATCTTTTTTGTGAAAGTAATTTGGGTATGAATGTCTTTTGTAAGGATTTTTCGTATATAGATTTTTAGTATGCATGTGTTATATTTGTATGTTTATAATATGTTTATTAATTTTGTTTCTATAGTGTGATAAAAGACTTGCAGTCTTATTCATAAAAATCCCTTATAAAGGTTTAAAACGTTCAATAGTTAAAATGCTCTAAAGCTCCAATAAACTTATTATAAAATTCATTATCAAAATTATCATTCATTTACTGCTATTAGCTAAAACGTGTGATAGCGCTAAACTCGAATAAACTAACTTTACATCTAGTGGTACTTATATCCGAATACTTACATCAACAGAAATACCAGGAGAGTAGAAGGACGCAGCAGGTGGCCTGTTCCGTGGCACGTATCTGTAGAACTCCCGCTTGTCCTTATACCACTTGAGTGAGTATAGTATGTCATCTTCCATGTGGAACTGGCAGCCTAGTAGGGCCTGCCCGCCCTCAGCCGCGTGGGCTGGCACTCGCAGCTCGACGATACGGACGCTTTTTACTGCATCTGGAAAAACATGAGCGTGTAAGCCGGCACCGTCACATTTTTCGAGAATGGCCATAGTACAGTCATACTATTATCTCTTCTGTGGTACAGTGCCACTCTTATCTAGAGAATGGAGCGAGGCGCCACCATCTACGCCAAATGAACAGCATACACTATAAAACTGACAGACGAAGTGACGGTTTCATACTGGCGTCAGTAGTTCCGCTTTGGCCGTTCTCTAGATAATTATGGTGGCTCTGTAGATGCCTCGGCGGCGCCCCATTATGGCGCCTGTAATTTTTACTACGGTCGTTCTCGTTATCCTGACCGTAACGCCAGCAGTAGATATGTACGTATTGTTAAGTAGTTTATTGTTTTAACTTATTTAATGTTGTGCACTTGGGTCTACCTGTTGTTCAATTATTTCCTGTCCATCCTAGGTTTGCTGGAAAAAATCTCTTAATAGAGATAAGCTCACCTTTGTCATGTGTTGTCCATTTTCCATTGTAAAATGTATGATTTTGTGCAAGTATTTTTTTATTTATTTATTCATTAACAATATACATTGTGTCTGAAGTCACATAATGTCTAAATTTATTAATAAATAAAGTATATGAGATAAACTGCCTAACGGGTAGGTTAGTGCCTCTGCCACCCTGTGCGGGAAATAGCGTGACGCTGTGTTATGTAAATGAAACCGATTTAATCGGTCAGAGCAACTTTATTTTACATTTTAGACCGAGTGACCGACCGCGTTCATTAGTATGGTAGTAAATTGGTAGTATTGCCAACCTTTACAACTAAATAGTAGATTGTTTACCAAGGGAGTAAAGAACTATTTTTAGGGCGAGAGTGTTTTTTGACTCCTGAGCGACCGAGGGATTCTAGATTTGAGTCCCGAGTGTAACGAGGGACTCAAAAGTAGAATCCTGAGGGAGCGAGGGATTCAAAGTACATCACTCGAGCCAAAAATAGTTTTTACTCCTGAGGTGGACACTCTACTTTTCATCACCCTCTATGAGAAAAGTAGTAAGTAATCAATAAAATAACATACATGTACCTATACAGGGTGTAACAGAAAGGGGTGTACAAGCGGAATGAGGGACATCATTCTGAACAACTTTCACTATGGGATCGACTTGATCAGAGCAACTTTATTTTTAACTCATACATTTCGGGCCTAGCGCTCAGCTGATCTGTATGGTGGAGTGAAAAATAAAGTTGCTCTGATCAAGTCGGTCCAATTGTGAAAGTTGTTCAAAATGATGTCCCTAACAACCTTCTTTCGGCTTGTACACCCCTTTCTGTTAGACCCTATATTTATTTAAGTACACAATTGTCGTGATATGTTGTGTGGTTGTGTGTAATGGTTTGTTGGAAGAAATCTCTTGTTATCTGTTATAAGTTTTCTGTATGTCATTCTTGTCTTAGTACAATAAAGAAATTACGAATTACAAATATGTCCTCCACAAAGTTAAAGCTTGTTTAGTATTGGCTAAATCTTGAAAATTGGTTCAAAAAGCATTTTCAGATAACCACTAGTTTTTACATACCTATATTCCTCGTGATTTTATTGGTAATAGATCTTGTATTTGTCGTTTGCGTTTGTTGTTATCATCTGGAGTTAGACACTCACTTTCACTCATATTCTTTACTCATTATCCGCAAACGAAATTGAAATAATTACAGCATTCAGATTTGGCGCGCTTTGTTTACAAATTTTCCACAACTTTTTTTAATTATTTGGTCCGTGTTTCGATATAAATTCTGTAAGGTTGTTTCTCTTTTGTCACCAATCGGTGTCAATCGATTCGGTCGATCGGATTATCTAATCTGTGTCGAGTACGCATTTTAGTACAAACTTTTTTTTTTATTGGCTGCGTTTAGAATCGATCTCTCTTTTAATTGGGTCTGTCAGCCTGAGTGGAAGTGAAACTGATTAGTGACAGCATTTTTTTCCTTTGTACTGGCAACAAAATTAAAAAGTTACTTTTAGTCCCTAGGGACTAAATGACCTACTTTAGTCCCTGTTTGCCGGGACTAAAGTAGATATTTTTGAATAGATGTGATGAAAAAACTCTTTACAACTAAATCAAATATCAGTTCATCTTACTGGGACCACCAACAAATATCAAAATATGCATGCGAGAAAATCCCATAAAAGGTAAAAGGGTGGTTTAAAGTCTGTTTAAATCTGAAGCCTCGTGAAAGCTGCAGTCTTTTGGCGGTTTATTTTAGTATTACAACCGGTCATGTTTAGTTTGTTTCAATTTTAGGGTTCGGAGGACGATTCTCAGATTGCTGATATTTTGTCACATTCGATTTTTACGTCACCAATCGATCTATATCACGGTTTTTTAATGGAGGTGTTCTCACTTTCGAATTTTCGATACATTATCGCAAGATTCCGTTTGGCACGTATCGACTGCTCCGAGGCAGTAGACATAGACAATATTAATGACATGACATGACATATTGTTTGTTTTTTTTTGTGTGTGTTTTTTTTAAATGCCAAATGTCGAACTCAATAAAACTCTTTACTCCATTAACCCTCAATGACGAAACTCTTCTTTTTCCTTTTGGTATGTAAAATGTCACTCATCACACGTCACAGTTACGTTCGTTTGTTTATTTCTTTAGTTATTGTTCTGAGGTTTGTTTACTGTTTTCCGTTGGAAAAGAGCGAGATGTCACTCTATTTAGTAATTCTTAATTTTAGTATGAGTTATTGCTTAGAGACTAAACAATATAACATGATATAAGAGACTTTATGCAAATTATATTCCTAAAAAAGCTAAGAATGAAATCAGTCGAGACATTTAAACACAATCGAGAATTTTTGTGAAAATGGAACGTTTCCTATTTTGTTCTGTGGACTGTCGACCGGAAACGATATTTCGTTTTACCTTCGATATTGATATCGAAGATCACTGAGAATTTTCGAATTCATTTTTTTTTTCGAAAAATCTGAGTACCGTCTCCCTGTATTATACCCTAATAGGGTTGCGTTGATGTTGGTTGGGATAATATATTGTTATTACAACGTGTTCATTCCTTTAATTGACTTTTGACAGTTCAATATTTTTCATTACCTAACACGTTTGTTTTGATTTGAGTTTTGTTTTGATAAACGTTAATGCGCTCGCCGAATAGGCCGTATATCAATCTAAATAAAAAACGAGGTCGACGGGAAGTACCCTATACTTTTGAGTCCCTTCCCTTACGATTGCTATGAAAATCCATTAATTTTACAGCATAAACGGTCGTAGCGTTTGATCGCGTTGACCTAGAAGGACAATTTTCTCACATCTATAATCCCTTTAGCTGTGAAAAAATCAACCTTCTAGGCCACAATCACAGACGGATAGACAGACAGACGGACAAGAAAGGACTCTTTAAGGGTTTTTTTTTTTTCCTTTTAAGGATTGGTACCTTATTAAACGGTCAAGTACGACTCGGACTCGGACACCAAGGGATGTGTATTGTATGTTATATTTTTTTAGGAGCGAACATCAAACATGGAGCATTTGTTTTTTTTTTAGTTGGACATATTACTTGCGTGTCTATTGTTGTTCATTATGGATCCACGTTCGAAATTGCCATTTTTGGCTTAACTATATTATAAGGGTGAATATTTTTTTTGGCTTTTTTGGATGTCCACGTCTTATAGGAACAAAACCACTGAAGAAAACTCCTACTTTACTTTATATTGTTTTTCTAGACACCCAAGTATGATATTAAAACTAAAAACATTATGTGTAGGCATACCTAAATCCTGAGAAATCCACGTACGAAAGTTGAAAATCACCGATTACGAGCGCTGGGAGGCTTGTCTCCCGCGCGTTTTGGGTCAAACAAGCTTCGATAAGTTTCTGACGGAACACAGTATGAAAACGATTTATACCTAATCGGAAAGGATATCACTCCACGCACACCTTCAAACAATAAAAGCAGTTACGTATAATAGTATTTTGTTAAACAAGAGGTCGCGACATGTTTGTCCCACTTTGAACCGTGCTTCTCATGCCTCCCAATAAGTATTGCTATCTCATTAGGGGCACAAACTAGCGTCCTGTCGCTTACGCATGTTAAAACAGGTTAGTTGTGCGTGCGAATGCACAGGAAGTGAACGTGGAGAATAAACTTTTTGGCAGTCAAAGAGGTATGTTTTTCACGCGATGTACTTTGGTACGCCGGTCGGGTTATTTCCGTGGCTCATTTTTTGAGTACTTATAATACGACTTGCATTATGTCATTCCATTTTCTAGGTGGCAATAATGACGGAGCTCTAATTTTAAAATGATTTTTTGTAATTCAGACAGTAGTTTAATAAATGAGATCAAAACACTATTTTGCCGTCAGTTCTGTGGCATCATTTCCGTGGTAATTTTTACCACAGAACTGACGGTCGTGCCACGGAAATGACTGAAAGGTTTTATGAAACGAAATCCTTACAAAACTTTTCCTAAACGGAGTGGCAGAAGCTCAGATGGGTCTCACTCAACACTTAATTTTTACACCACTTTGTTATATTATTTATCAGAGGTAATTACATCAAAATGTATGGCTTACTTTATGTTATATTTTTGCCTTTTTAAGTTTTGCAGGCGCTCATTCAAACACTGAATATAATAATTATGAAATATGATACAGATGTGTAGAAAAGAATCAAAAGATGATTTTTGTTTAATTTATCTTCATCCTTGGCTCTAACGCATTGTAAACACACACACAGCCGTAGCGCCGCAGATGTTGTTTCTCTCTCTACCATTCGAGAAGTCCCGGATTCGAATCCCGGCTTGGATGTGATATATAATTCCTTACTAATTAAAAACTTTCGAAGGTGTATTGTATACAGGCGGAAGGACAGAGCTACACAATATACAGCTAAATGGTCTGATCCGCTCTACCACCCTTACTCACCCTGCAAAGCTGTATAATGGGGTTAATGTTTATTTTTTTGAATAAGTGTTGTGTTGTAGGTATGTTATATTTTTTGATAATTATTTATTCATATCAGATTTATGAGGAACGCTATAATAGATAATGTTTCAATATTTTTGTTTGAGTTGATTTTTGTTAATTACTACAATTATGAAGAAAAATAATTTAATTACATAGTTTCATTTAAAAATATTCATGTTCATATCAGATGTATGCATAATGTTATAATGGTTTTTGGTTTGAGTTAATTTTTGTTGGTAACTAGAACTACAATTATAAAGAAAATTTATTTTATTTCATTGTTTCATTTTATCAATATGTATGTCAGCATTAGTATAAATAATTGACATGGTGGTCTTATAATCGATCAATCACTGCTAGAAATACGTAATAATATATCCATGTATGGGAAAGTAGACCTTTCGTCAGTTCTGTGGCATAGATTTGGCATGGCCGTCATTTCCGTGGCAAAAATATTTTTGATGTTAAATTTTAGCCAAAGTATTAGCTTCTATTTGACGCCTCATCGATAGTTCAGTTTTTAAGGCTTTGGTCTTTCATAATCTTTGTTAATTTTCCATGTTTTACGAGAAACAAAAAATGCCACAGAACTGACGTGAAAATCGAAATTTCAAAAATTGACCCATAATTCCTTATTCATTTGGCCCAGGATGGCAATTCTTGCGCTATCGCGATGATCTCCATGGTTGAAATATCGATTCACCATACCTAATGTCTCCACAGGAAACGAAAAAAGCTATTCTCACGACCCTCGGCCTTACGACCAACCGAGATATCTGGGCCCGTTTTCAATCGAAATACATATGAATCGGGATCGTTTTAGAGATATGCGGTATCGATACCGATATCTCGACTATGGAGATGACCTCAATGACGGGAGGATTGGGGGCCATATCACTTAACTTTTTTTCACTTCGTTATACATTTAGATAAACGTTGTACCTAACTGTAACGAGTAAAGTGACCAAACAATTTTATTACTTTTGTTCTCTTTATTATTCTGTGGTAAAGGGATAGCTGAAACCAAAATAACTTTATTGCCAATTTGCTCATATAAACAGACACTTTCCACAATTTACAGCACTTACACTTTAGCTGTGATATAGTTTATTGTTGTACATATTTCATCGGCAAAGTATGAAGTCTGTCACTCTATAGAATACCTAGGCATTGTATAGAATGCCCAAAATTGGGACTTAGATTTTTTTTCTTATGTTTTTCTATTGATATTTGATATTTTGTTGATGGGGGGGGGGGGGGGGGCATACTACGGATGGATGTAAATGATGGACTTTATGTCAAATAAACTTTTCTCTATTGTCAATATTTGGCTAGAGTAGGTTATTGTGGCTAAAATTAAATTGGGTTTAGGTTAGGTTGGAACTTCGAAAAAGCAAAACCGGGGCGAGCGAAGTGGAGCGGAGCGAGCGTATGCAAATGGAAAACAAAATTTTATATAAAAAATACCCTTACAATATTCTTATTTTCCAAATAGATACACGGAAATTCAACGGTACAGGTACTCATTCCATACATTGCCTGTCCTCGTTTTAGTATTGTATAGAATACCTAGGTATTTTATTAGATACAATACAAAGGCAATGTGTGTAATAAAGATCATTTGAGATATTATTTCACGCATTGCCTAAAGAGGCCCGGTATTCTATACAATGCCTAGGTATTCCATGGAATACCGGGATTCCATACTTTGCCGGTAACACATAGGTCTATAGTTAGTATACATACATGTATGTAGCTTGCTATACTATAGATTAATAGCCTTAGAAGCGGGTCTCATGTCTCGAAATAGTACTAGATTAACGGTTCCATTTCATAGAGGATAATGAGTATGATTTTCAGGCAGAACAGAAAGTAATATCTGTTCCTTCCCTATCATATCAATTAGAAAACAAACCTTAACAACTTTACCTTGGGCACAAAAACAGAACATAAACACAGCAGTCAGTGTACTCCTCATTTTGACAGGGTTATTTGAGTCACGAATCACAATTAAGTATCACAGGTTCAAAGAAGCTCCTGAAAGCTGAAGTCTATTTTACGTTCTTCTGCTCTATTTATCGCTACATCACTTTACGGTAAATAATACTGGCTGGTTGTAATGTTATTATTTAAAATTGGAATCACACGGTGAGTTAGCCGGATGGTATCCGAATAGTTTCGCGATTGGTCGTTAGTGATTCTTGGTCTGTTCTAAATTTAAACTCGGTCTCGTTTGGCCGCGCATGCGTGGTGCGCATGCGGTAAGAGCCCCGTTGACATGTGCGTGCCACGCTGTCACTGCGCGAAATGGCGAAGAATTTTTATTTTTAATTCGTGTTAAGATCCTTGATAGGGTAATTATTATGACTGCTGCACGTTCTTACTATCGGGGTGGTTTTGGCGCGCTCCGTCATGGCTAGGGTTTTGCCTCTGAGCAAGGAAATTACGGCCACGGACGATATTACTGCAGTCCATAGAAAGCTTATAGGCATTAGATTAGAGACTGGCAAGTATGTTAGGAGATAATTATAAGCAGTAAAATAAAAAATAAAAACTTTTAAGACAATGATGGGTTGATTAACAATATATACAGTTTCAGTTTCTATTTGTCTGGTTTGTGTAGTATGGAGAATGAAATTACGAATTACGATAAGAAAAAGAATCAGTTTTTACAAGTTCTGTTTTTTGTCTTTATTTGTACGATGTCGTAGGTGTCTATACAGAGTGAAATTAAATTAGCTGACCATATTTTGAGGAATATAGTACCCATCATTGTGAACAACTTTACCTATGAAACATATGGTCGCAAATGAAAAACATTTTTCGTCCCCCAGTACATTGCCCCGATCAGATTCAAATTACTATGGGAGACCCAAAATTTTTTTCGTTTGCGACCTTCATGTTTCATAGGGAAAGTTGTTCACAATGATGGGTACTATCATTCCTCGAAATATGGTCAGCTAATTAAATGTCACCCTGTCCCTGTATGTATACTCCAGCTCTTCGATCATTCAGCCTCCAGCTGCGTACTTGTAACCCATAGAGAGAAGAAAACTTACAAAGTCAAAGTCAAGTTACTGTTCCATAACCAGCTAAATTAGCAAGCCTCAGAGGTCAATATATAAATGTGTTTAGTGACACGTCAGTTGCCGGATAATTAAGACTTAATGATTTAGTAGACCCGAGGATAATACACACATGACACTGACCCCCACAGAGTGTAGTAGAAAATTAGAATTAAGTGGCGATCTTTCCATCCTCAGATAGTGTTTATATGTCTGTTTATTTGAGGCATATTATTTGACATTTCACATGTATAGTGTCAATTAAAGTTATCTGACTGTTTATTCGTTTCTTGAGAGACCGGGCATAAATCGAAAATCAAAATAAACTAACCGAAATCCAAATGCAGACACCACTTTGGTACCAAAACTAGAATCCTGGTGATGTGTTACTAGGTTAGTTTCTCTACATTAATTTGTGAGGGAGAATATAATGTAAGTGCAGCTTCTGAGAAGCTTTGAACTAACTCAGTGGTATTATTAGATTATCATTTTAGTCTGTTTAGTGTGTGAATTAGCTTTTGACATATTGCATAATATGTACATACAGGTTGGCAAGAAAGTCTAGAAATTAAATGATGGCAACATTCACAGACTACTGCGTGTTTTCTTTAATCTCATATTTGGATTGTCTATCAAAACACGCAATAGTGCTCTAATATGTCACTTATGTTGCCATTATTTAATTTCTAGACTTTCTTGCCAACCTGTACCTACTGACAAAAGTTCAATAAAGGAATGACAGATCATAGTGCGTCTTCCGTACCCGAAGGGTGCCAAACGGGATTATTGGTCATGTCACCGTGAAATTGTCAAACCCGTTAGATTACATTCTAACGAATTTAAATTCGTCAGAATAAAATCTGACGATAGCAAATGCAAATTGTACCGTACTTCTTACAATATAACGTGTTATTTGTTAAACTAAATTGATAAATTTCTGGGCGAAGTGGTGAGTCAGGGTAGATGGAGAATGAAGTTTATCCTTCGTGTTAGGTTAACTTGTAAGAACAAAAAAAAAACATAAGTGCTAAACCCTGTCAATTTCGTTGAAAATTTATCGACATATCTAATTAGACAGATCTAATTTTAATTCGTTAGATTGTGTTGACAATTTTACGGTGTCAGTCATATCCCTGTTATGATCTACAATTAGCGTTATCATATCTTGCAGCACATGCGTTATCAATCACAGATTACCAGTATAGTTACTGGTAATACACAGATCGACTGGTAATCTGTTTTGACTTAATTAATCTCCTACGAATTAGTGTAATCCCAGGGTTGTATCCCAATTATCCTGTATTGAAGCCTGTTGTGATGCTGTAATCTGATTATAATCGATAAAACAGAGATTGATTGAAATATCATTAAGAGGACGAATGAAAAATTACAAACCAAAGTCAGCGAAGATTGCGAATATTGCTCGGGAATAGAGGAAGGGGGTGGGATAGCGATTGTGCGCGCGCACCTAATCTGAATCAACGTAAGCGCCAAAACGAAAAAAATAATCATAAAAAATAAGCTGTTTCAGGGAATTACATTTCAATTTTCAAATCGCTAGTAATAACAATTTCCCACAAGAAAGATCATATTTACTACTACTACGGTATAGGAAAAAATATTGGGAAAAAGGGTTGACTATGGATTTATTTTCTATCGAGAATTTTTTATCCAAACAAGTTTTCCATCATGAAAACCCTAGATTATATAGTCAAATTACATATACCAGAAATTGATTACGATTTGCCGAGTATTTCCTGAAATATACATGAAAAAAAATCGGCTAATTGTGAGTCGGACTCTCATATGGAGGGTTCCGCGCCAATCGTACCAAAAAATTGTATTTGGACATGTATGGGGACACCTTTATTTTTTTATTTTTTGTGTATTTCAGTATTCGTTGGTGGACCAGACCGATATACACATTCTGTGAAAACTTCAACTTTCTAGCTATTACGGTTCGTGCTGAAGGAGCCTCTGACGGACAGACGGACGGACAGCGGAGGCTTAGTAATAGGGTCGGGTACGGAACCCTAAAAGCACATCTAATTTATTTATGAGGTGCCTTCGTTACACGAGGAACTTTCATAAAGATGTCTCTAAGAGAACATACCTAGTTAAAGTTTTGGTCTTTAATTTCGTATTCATCAGCCAACTGAAAATGTGTGAAACGCATCTCAAATAGAGTGAGACAGTTAAGTCCGGTCGTAACTCTCGTCCAGTACCACTTTGATAAAACTTTTAGTACTTATCCCTTGCGTAACAAGGACTAAGATCGCACTCCATTGGGGTTAATTGACTGCCCGCACTCTACGGATGAACGGACAAATAAGTTTATTTGCTAACATTTAATATTCGCATCGGTCCGGTGTTAATTAACCCAGGTCGAAAACGGACCGCTGCCGTGCGGCTCACTACTGGGGGCTCAATTCTGTAAACAAAATGTCCGCTCAGTGACAGTGACGTGACGACGACGTTCAACTTTAGTTATCCAATGCGCATGTATTTATTATTATTATTATTGTTATTTATTTAGGTAGAAAAGGTAATGGTAATCCAGATAATGGATAGACGTATCTAAAGTTGAGCGTGTGCTAAACTGACCGGTCATTGCGCTACTCGAATCCAGGCCCTGAGGTGTTACCACAACGTTTTATCATGTTTTATGCAGATTGACATCACCTGGCAACTATGTTCATTTCAATAGTGAGCTTTATTTTAACCAAAACCAACACTTGTTTAAAGACGGTCATTGTAATTCTGCGGATCAGCTTAGATACATACCTAGGAGACGTCAAAAGATTGTGGTAGTCCCCCAGAAGTGACATGGGTATACCCTGTAATAATAGAAAGTTGTAGTTATTTTTGAAGGGGTTGTTAGTTAGGCACATAAATATTCCTAGCGAATTGATAAGAGCAAGTTTATTTGCAATGCATGCTTGCCTTTCACGCAGGAGGTGCAGGTTCGAATCCCGGTGCTGACCATGTACCAATGAGATAAGTCATTTATCACTCTAACGGTGATGGAAAACATCGTGAGGAAACCTTCAGTACTCCATAGCTGCGGTGATGGGCTAGCCCCTGTCAGGTGAGTACGGGTTCCGTCGCCGTGCTATATATAGGCCCAGATGAGCATGGGTTCCGTCGCCGTGCTATCTATAGGCCCAGATGAGCATGGGTTCCGTCGCCGTGCTATCTATAGGCCCAGATGAGCATGGGTTCCGTCGCCATGCTATCTATAGGCCCAGATGAGCATGGGTTCCGTCGCCGTGCTATCTATAGGCCCAGATGAGCATGGGTTCCGTCGCCGTGCTATCAGACTTTGGAACAAACTTCCCAGTGCTATCAGTGCCTGTAGACAATGTTAAACGCTAAGGATAGCGAAACGAAACGATAACTTTTATGTATGCGATTTGACATTTGGAATCGCCTTTGTACATGTTTTTTTTTAATATTTAATGTCTGTATTAAGTTTTCTGTGCAATAAAATATAAAAGTAAAAATAAAATTTGTAAGTATTTTAGAATGGATACCGAATATGAATAGTGTAATTGTAATTAATTACATTCTTTCCTACTTTTCCGTATACTCAAAGTTTTCTGTCAGAGATTTCAATCAAACGGTAGGTTACCTCGAGAATAATCCGTATAACGAAGCTGTAGGATGTTGTAATGTAAGTGTTTATTCAGTTATTGGAAAAAGTACAAATTATTCATTACAAGCAACATCCTAAAGTTTCGTTAAATTCGGAGTATTCTTGAGGCAGAAAGTACCTGACGACTGGATTATTGTATACCGGGCTATAGAGCTAACTTAACCAACAATGGTGAGTACAAAGATAACTTATATCAAGTAACCTCTTTTGAACATTCCCTGATTAAACTGAGTTGTACATGTACAATACTAGTTTTATGCAAATTGTCTGGGTTCCTGATTTTGAGAATTCCTTCCTCATTAGCTTTCTTATCCTTGGTGCAAGAATATGACTGGGATTTTAGTTGAAACACTAACTTTTAGTCTTCTTAAGCCTTTTAATGTTTTAAGATTTACTATGAATGAAACAACGATTAGACAAAAACTGAGCCAGATTTGTTTGTTTTAAAATAATGCTCTCAGTTCTTGGATAATATTCATAAGCCAAGCCTGTGAATTTTGATATTGACCTGAATAAATATTTTTAGATTTTCAGGATTGTGGTAGGGTACATTTGCGCTTTTACAAACAAAATACATTGTATATAGATTTCCTGTAACCAAAACAATTGATTGACCCGACTCTTGGAATTGCAGAGTGCAGTCCAGCGTATATAAATCTCTATAAACGCACCCAGCAAATGAATGAATGAATGAATGATTAAACGGTTCGCTCACTAATTTGTTTTCACTTTGGTTAGACTGCGTCCTTCCGGCTAAGTCTGAGTTACATGACCCGAGGGACGCTGCGAGAGTATATCATCATTAGAGGCTAGAGTCGCCGCAGGGTTTGATAAAACATTCAGTCTTTGTAGCTCGGGCCATATAGGATAGCTATGGGGAGTATTGGGACTAGTTTAGTCATAAGGACGTGGGCAGACGATTAACCGCCTGCTCCATCGCTGCTCCGCGCCCGCTCCGTCGCCGCTCCGCGCCCGCTCCGTCGCCGCTCCGCGCCCGCTAAGCCGCGCTCTCACCGGCTTGCACCGATTTGTGTCTTATTACTCATAAATAAGTCTCTTATTACATCGGATAGCGGCTTAGCGGCGTCGGAGCGGGCGCGGAGCGGCGACATCGTCTGTCCACGCCCTAACGCAAATAACATTATTATCACGTCTTCCATTTTTCTTGGCACTTAGGTCCACCTGCCTCTGATTTAAATTAAAAGCATTATTTAATATGCATACATGGTAAGATATATTCAGGTGCAATTCGATCACTAACCAAAGGGGATGCAACATCCGCTAATACTCTACATCTGTAATATTATCTTGCATTTTACTCATAGTTAGTGTGGAGTCGAATATTCTAGTGGGCAGAATAATATCGAATATTGTACAGTTTCAACCCCATTTTAAAGCTAGTCTCCATTTTCTCTACCTCCAATTTTAGTCCAATTTGGACCGATACTAAATTTAGGATAGATCTTTATTTTGGTCATGGATTCATCGACATAATGTTTGAGCTACTGTGAATATGATATGACACAGAATTGACGAGAGGGGCTTGCTTGATGTGCGTGCACCTAATTTGCACCATTTTTTTTGTTTACAATAAATATATACTTACTTAGTTAATTAAAATACTTTTATTCATATATAAGCAAGAATCCAAAAGTGAATTACACATATCTTTAACATACCTAGTAGCTTTCTTAGTTTTGTCAAGATTGTCTTTGTTAGTTGATACTCTTGTTTTGGCGGTGCTTAAGCAAGCAGTGCATAAATTCCTCCTTTCACAAAACACAGAGATCTTAGTTTAGCACTTTACCAGAGCATTTTGCAGCGTCACGCACGATTATCACGATTCCGTTTGTTTGGCTCAAGCATTGCACTTTGTCATTACATTACAAAACAACGAGCTCGGGGTCTAGCAGGTTTCATGCTTGCTTCTCACGCAGGAGATGCAGGTTCGAATTCCGGTGCTGACCAATGTGCGATAAGTCATTGATAAGTACCTACGTAGGTTCTAGGCTATGGAAAACCTTCATTACCCATGGCTATAGTATCTGCGCGATAACATGTCAACAGCGGTCATTGAAACCTCAGGTAAAAGCTATTAGGGGATGAAATATTAGGATTGCGGGTAGGCCTGTCTACGGTGTTAGATGGACATACAGTTTGGACCTACGATATGAACTGACGGACGGACAGACAAACGGGTCCATATGGAATTTTGAACATTCAATTCACAAAACAGGCAACATTCATGATGCAATTTAAGTCCCTGTATACTCATTTACCCATACGGGGTGGCAGAGGCCAAGGTTTTAACCCTCTTAGGGAACGAATTTACCGTACAAGGTCTACAATTTAATTAATCAAATCGGAAACAATTTCACAGCATCAGAATTCATTCGGAAGGCAAAGATCCTTGTAACGAATCTAACTAGTCTCTACTTTGAGGATTGGTTAATCAGAAATTAATGTTTTCATAAGTTTAGACGACAGCAGATGTTACAGGGACCGTCTGAAAACCGCATTTCCAGCCGTTGTTATTTAACTTTGTAGTTTGACTTCAAGTTAAACTTACGTAGGTATTCCTTCGCTCTGGAAGAAGCTATAAATAATGCACAAAGCCTATTATTCTAATTATCATGTACCAATATAAAGATGGGGTCCTACCTTATTAACACATACAATATTTGATTTGTAGCAAGGACATGATGTGATATGACGTGTGTATTACTTTCTTGATATATACTTCTATAGTCTACGAGCTACATAGTTGGTGCCTCTAACCCTTAATGGGGAAAACGTGCGCGTGCCGCTGTGTGTATAAGGGATAGATAAAAATGATAAAATCCATATTCATTGGTAGGTAAAGTATAGTTAGGCAGGGTATACCTGCAGTAAAGTTGTATTTGCTAACTCGAGTTCCTGAACGCGCGCTCAAAGGTGTCATGTCCAATTTGGCTCTTACTCGAAAATTAGGTCTATCGCCGCAAAATGGCGTATCAGAGTTACAACTTTCACGCCTACATTTTAACCCCTACATAATGAGCGGGCCGCCGCGCCGCCGCTGCCGCAAAGCGAGCTAACTTTCCTCAGTGGAGTCCAAAGCCGCGGGGTCAAACTAGTTTTCGGGATACACCAAAGTTATCCCGACTCCGAACTGGAATATTCCGTGTTATTCAATTTGCATAGGTTAATCGAAAATTTAGAACTATTTTAATGATTCGAGGATTCCTGATTCAGTTACTGGAATTAGGTTCATAGTGCGTTGATAACTATGTGTAAAAAAGCTTTTCTTTGGTGGTGCTAAAAGTGTGTGTTTGGAACTTGTAAATAATTTTCATCCCGATCATACAATTTTACTTTGTGCTGTTCCTTTTGTCTAACTTATTCACTTACTCGAAATTATATCAAAATCAATCAACGTAAATCGTTTATGGCCACATAATTTAAATAAAGTGCGTTCACTTAGATAGTGGCGCTGGCGAATGCATCTGAACGGTACTCCCGAAAAGTGGTTAAATATTTACATAAATAAAATAAAAATAAAAATAAAATAAAAATAGCCTTTATTCTACCACATCGCATTATCACATTTTATAGTAAATCTTAGTATAATATATTTCTTATAATTATAATTAGTAATTAACATTTTATTGTATATAATTATTATTTATTGTTAGCTTAATTAATAGTATTATTTTTTACAATAATAATTTTAAACTAATACTTTTATTTCTTTTTAAATTAAAATCTATAATAAATAAAATTAATTTAAAGATGTGGAAGTCGCCTCTCTAGCGTAGGCCTCCCCCAGTTTCCTCCATTTGTCTCTATCTCTAGCCTGTCTTCTCCAGTCTGGTCCACATTTCTCTTTAAATATGTCTTCCCATCTTTTTCTGGGTCTACCTACGTTTCTTTGTCCATCTCTTGGCATCCATTCTAGGATTTTTCTGGCCCATCTGTCACCCGACATTCTGCATGCGTGGCCCGCCCATTTCCATTTCAGATCCTTTACTTTTTTCAGGATGTCAGCGATCCTTGTCTTCTTTCGAATTGTATAATTTTTTATTTTATCTGATATTTTTATGCATAACATGCTTCTCTCCATTCTTCGTTGGTGCACGGCTAGTTTATTCTCATCTTTTTTACGTAGAGACCATGTTTGGCAACCATACGATAGGCTTGGTAGGATCGCTACATCATAGAGTTTACTTTTTATTGTTATATTAATGTCTTTGTTTTTGAAAATTTCCTTTAAGCTCCAATATTTCTTCCAGGCAATCGCTATTCTTCTATTAATTTCCTGTTCTGTCTGATCTTCGAATGAAATAGATTGACCCAAATAGATGTATTCTGAGACGTACTCTATGATTTCTCCATCTATAGAAACATTTTGCTGCTCACCATTGGTAATTATTTTTGTTTTTGTGGCGTTTAGAAACAAACCAACTTTTTTGCTCTCCGTTGCTAAATCATTGACCATTTTTTCCAATTGCGTGCTGTTTTCTGCAAATATTGCTATGTCGTCCGCGAATCTTAAATGACTCAGGTATTCTCCATTAATTTTTATACCTTGGTCCTCCCAATCAATGTTTCTGAATACCATCTCTAGAACAGCGGATAATATTTTTGGTGATAGCGGGTCTCCTTGTCTGACACCTTTGTTTATAGGGAATTCTGCGCCATCTCTCTCCATTCGTATCTTTGACGAGCATCGGGAGTATATGTTGTGTAAAAGTTCTATATACTTTTTGTCGACGCCTTGCTGTGAGAGTGCGTTCCATATAGATTGATGTTCTAAAGAGTCGAAAGCCTTGGTAAAGTCCACAAAGCAAATGAATAGAGTCTTCTGGAATTCGTTACATTTTTCTATTAATTGTGTCACGACATGGATATGGTCGATCGTTGAAAAGTTTTTTCTAAATCCTGCCTGTTCACTGGGTTGATGTTCATCTAGAGTTCCGGCGAGTCTATTCAAGATAATTTTTGAGAATATTTTATAGACATTACTCATCAGGCTTATGGGTCTGTAATTATTTAAATCTGCTCTATTTCCTTTCTTGTGTAGTAGAGTCATTGTAGACCTGGGCCACTGACTCGGAACGGTTCTTCTTTCCAGTATGTTATTGAACATCGTTTGTAGTGGTCTTTGTAGAGGTTCTGATATGGATTTTAGTAATTCGTTTTTAATTCTGTCTTCCCCTGGCGCCTTGTCATTTTTCTGAGTTTTGATCGCCATCTCTATCTCGGAAAGTAGTATTGAAGGTGTATTTACGAGACTGTCCCTATTTTGAAATTCTATTTCTTCAATGTCTTTTCTTGTCTGTGTAGAGTAGAGATTTTGATAAAATGCTGTGGCTTCATTTATTATGTCTGCACGTTTTGTAATTTTTTGTCCATATTTGTTCACAATATCGGTTGTCCATTTTGAAGAAGTCCTTAGTTCTTTGTAGGCTTTCTTCACTGCTCCAGTCTGATGTATATACTTTTCAAAAGTACTTTTCCTGCGAGCTTTTGTATTTTCAGAAATTTCTCTGTTTATTTTCTTACTGATTTGTGTGATTTTTTGTTTGGTTTCTTTTGTTCTTTTTGTTTTGTATAAACGCTGTCGCTCTTCTAGTAATTGTTTTATCCGGGAGTTTATTACTTCTTTTTGGTTTTTCTTGGCTTTAGGTATTTGCGTAATTAGGTTATTAATTTCTTTTTCAAAGTTGTCATATTAAATATTTACATAATACACGTCTTTTCGTTGGTGATTCTCACAAAGTTTCATCTTGAGGAACTACTGTCTACCTAAAAATAAAAATATTTTTTGGTAATATACGTAGCAAAATAAACTCAAATTAACAACCTTTCATTACGAGTTTTTTCGATATAATTTAAGCCGCTTGCCGCGGAGTTTCCTTTGCGCGCGATGCTCACTCACAGAAAGGAACACTGCGTTCGTAATTTTCACTGACAAGAGCCAGCACGTGCCAAGGTGGCGGTATCTAAGTGAACAGACTTTACGTGAATTTTTCGACAAGGAAATCGGTCGATATTTGGCAGCCTCTATGCTTATTTTTTACCGCAAACCTTACGTTATATCTGGTCGACCTAATAAAATATACTTACATAAAGGATTTGAATGACGTATTTTATGATTACTAACTGTGCCGGATTGTTTAGGTTGGACATGTCGATCGGCACAGATAATATAAAGTATTTTCATACAAGGTGTAAATGAATTAACGCAAATTGCGAAACTACTTTGTTAGGGACATCATTCTGAGCAACATTCATTATGAAACCGAAACCAACTGACCCACTCAGGCCAAAATGTACTGGGAAGTGAAAAATAAAGTTGCTCTGATCAAATCGGTTTCATAATAAAAGTTGCTCTGAATGATGTCCCTAACAACGTATTTTATCATTTTGCGTTAATTCGTTTACATGTTGTATAATCACGTAGTTTTGTAGTAAGTTGTGTAATATGTATAAGCTAAGTATTTATAATAATAAAGTAGTTTTAGTATCTGCGCACATCTCAAGCCTTTTACTCTACTCTCGAAGGTGTCGATCATCACATAATTGCCCCCTGGCAAACTTACATACCCATACATTTAGTTAACAAGATTAACCGTTTAAGCCCGCCTACATAAAGACCCATTAGTAGAGATTTCCATGAATATTTAGTTGATGATTAGATTAATTAATCGGGCGTGGCTTAATCCCAGTACGGGGGCACTAGATTGACTGGCAGTACCAATATATCTATTTAGAGATAAGCTTGACTTACTTATCGGTAATATGTCTCTTTGTACAACGGTGCTAATAAAAAATATTAACTCTGCAAAAAGAGAGGGTATTGCGATCAGCTAGGTACCAATCTAGGCAACATAGTTTGCACAACCCAAATCCCTAGCCGATTTTTTAACCAACCAAGTGAGTAACGAGTTTCGTTCGAAACAAATCCACAGTTTTCTGTAAAAAACATTCACCGCACAAAAAAATCTACCATCAGAACATTACTACAACGCACAGAGAAAGATTGGATGGCCCTTGGCGGTGTCGTGGGGTGTTTGCGGGGTGCGGGGCGGGGAGAATCCACGGGTGTTGACAGTTTGACGAAGGGAAGAAAAGTTCTATATCCTATCTCAATTCTTACACGGAAATTACGCTCTATATGCTTTTTAAGAGAAAGCGATATGACTATGAAATCTAGTGGCGTTAGGATAGGTCAAGATACGATAGTTTTTTTTAATAATCCGAATCATTGAGCCGAGCTAAACTATCATTACGCTATGATTTTAATTACCTTTCCACACTTAACTTGCCCATAAGAGACCATAATTATAGCGAGATCATGTCCATGGTCGAAATATCAATTTTGATATACCGAAATCTCTATCAAAAACAAAAAAAGCTATGCTTACGACTAGCCTTTCGATCAACCGAGATATCTCGACCCGTTTTCGATCGAAATAAATATAAATCGAGAACGTTTTCAACGGATTTAGGCCGTACCAAAACCGATATCTCGACTGGGGAGATTATCTCGATAGCGCGAGAATCGGGGGCCTGAGTGTAGACTAGCGTGCACTTGAAAAAGAAGGTTTGGTTGATGACCGTGCGAAAAAAAAGGGCACCACTTATATGCATTGGTTTTTGAATACTTTTGACCATATCTATCTTGGAAACGGATGCTTAAGTCTGTGCTATAGTGCAATTTATAATTGTGAGTAACGGAAGGATAGGTTTTCGTTGAAGTTACGATGGTTTTGTTCAGTAGTTATTCAGAAATATCGTAGATCCACTGCATAGAATAAGGAAAAATAATATTTGAATCGAAATAATATGTATATTTTTTCAAGGCCTGTAGACATTCGGTTTTGCTAGGTATTCGGCATTCTGAAACTGACAATTATTTTCTTTTCACAGATCTTATTCCAGTTATTCAATACCTATATATTGTGTAAGCATCTCACCGGTAGGGCTACCAGTAATAGTTTAAACAAAATTACAGAATTTTTCCATCAACTTTATCTTTTCGTGGAAGTTGCCGGAGCAATGAAATTTTCTTTTCACAAGTTAAATCCGTGAGCTGAAGAAAAGTGTAGGTTGAAGTTTTATCAACTTGCTTGCAGCACCACTTTGAAGGTAAAGGAATTAGTTATATCTTACACTGGCCGACATAACATTGATGTTTGATGAAATCTATAGTTTTTGAGTGCTCAGTTTAGTGTCACTTGCACCAAACATTTTAATTGTGATTAGCGCGCTAATCGTAATTAACTTGGACATATTTCATACATTTTGACAGCTGCTAAATATAAGTTAATTATCATGCTAATCGTAATTAGTGTTTTTGATGCAAATAGACCTGTGTATTATATTTTTTCGTTCAATGGGATTCAAAGTTATCTGCGTTATCTGCGTTACGGTTCCATTCAAACTCCTTCTACTAAAAAAAAAATATTTTCATTGGTTACACGTCTCTTCACTTTACATGTCTGTTTACATTGTAAAAATATTGATTTGTCAGGACAAACATTTCAACATCAAAATAACACCATTACGTGATACGGCGATACAATTCCCTGAATGCGGGGGTATGTTTTTGTTTGTGATTTCACATTAATATCTCCGCTTTGCCGCCCTCTCCCTTCACCCAACTTAGGGTCACAATAGCGTGAGCCATTTGCAGGCTGCCCTTTAAAATGTGTACCCTCAATTTCCGTATATCGACAGGAGGGATTATTAGGGCGGGCGCAAATCTGCGACATGGTTGAACTAAAGCGAAATTGTTGTGAAATTATGTATGGTTAAATGGGCTACTATGAGCAACAGTACCCCAACCTCAATGTGTCAAAAACCCATGTTGGTCCCTGAAATGATAAAATTATAATAAGCATGACCAATAGGGAGACTAAACTAAGTTCAAGCACTCTACAGGGTGACATTTAATTAGCTAATGATAGCCCATCATTATGAAGAACTTTCCCCATGGAACATATAGTCGCAAACGAAAAAAATTTTTGGGTCTCCCATAGTAACTTGAAATCAGCTAATCGGGGCAATGTACTGGGGGATGATTTTTTTTTTCATTTGCGACTATAATATTTCTTAGGGAAAGTTGTTCATAATGATGGGTATTATCATTCCCCAAAATATGGTCAGCTAATTAAATGTCATCCTGTATTCGAACCCGGGACCTCTGAAAGACAGAGTCTCGATCGCAACGCTACAAAGATCCTCAAACATTCATTATACATCTCTCTGGCTCTGGCCCCACGCTAGGAAACTCGGCGTAAACTGCCGCAGATGTTCGGCTGCCCTAACAGATAGATAGAAACGTGTGCCAATGAATAGAAGGGCCGACTACTGGGGCCACTGGGGCTGCCATCGGTGAGTCATTTCATTCCGAGCCACTTCCTGATTCGTCAGCGACACGCGGCGGACTCGATGCGATTAGACCGATTGTGTAAACATAAATGAAATAAATCATTGCATGCAATATAGCCGAGGTGGCTGACAAGTGCGATGACGACGGGATAGTTCCAATCATGGCTGCATGTAATGATGGGAGTTCTCCGTGATTTAAAGGCTTCGATTTACGATCTATTTGCGATTCTTTAGGAGCATACCAAATGACGCCATTTTGGGTGTCTTAGAAGCGGTAGCGTTCCAATATAAGTGCGTTTCTTAGAGCAGCATCGGGCGCCTAGTATATTGCTTTGAATTTCTTTAGGATTAAACTTTGGCAAAAATCAAATTAAATGAAAATCCTTCCTTCTCTACCCAACTATAAAACATTGAGAACAACTTTTGTCTCAGAACAATAACTAAACCTAAAATTACTTCTATGTTTTAGTTATTGTTCTGAGACTTTTGTAAAACATTGGTCACGCCTTTTCCCAGGGGTATCTGAGTTGAACACTCCAAAGTAGTGTCGTGATGCGTTATATGTTAGAAAAGATAGAGACAAACAGGCATAACAATATGCTTTAAATAGCTCTGTCATTCACATTCCTACGACACTACCGTTCCTTTTCGTACATAGCAAAGACCCTATTCCTCAAAGTTTTATCATGCTCGTCTAAGCTGAAATGACGCGCCCCACTCCTTGGTTTTGTATTTACTTGTCATACAAAACCAAGGAGTGGAGCGCGTCATTTCAGCTTAGACGATCTCTACCAGAAAACCAAATATTGGCATATCGAAATTCAACGTGACCTCCTGTTATACACTTCAGAAGTCGATATCACATCGGCATTTTACTCCTGCTGCACATTAAACGCAAACAATGACTGTAAATTTCGCGTTCATTCTACATCATAATACAATCACCGATCAGTGAATAAATAACCTCCGCCTCACCTGATTCGATGCCATTTCCCGGTCGCAATCGTTTCGACGCGATGGAGCTACGTGGAACGTACGTTAGTAATTTTCCAGTCGCTGTGCGGGCCCGTGTGGCAACCATCGGGTCGGATAAACAGGGGCGAATGCCTCTGAATAGAGGGTTGCGTTTTAACAAACACTAGCCTTATTTGGCCGTTTGAACTTTTGCATGCGAGTTAAGTAGGTGTGGAGGGTTATCACCCAACAACGAGCATACTTACATTGAACAATCGATACGGTATGCATGGCTGGCGGCTGGGTTTGTGTGTACAATTTAGACGGTAATGAATTTGTTGCCTTTTAGGCCGTACCTACTGCGGTTCGGTTGAATCAAAGATATGAGACCATCTACTTCAATTTAAATGTTTTTAAAGTTTGTTACGATGTTTTTGTTTATATACCGTAAAACTCATCTATCTTGAACTGGATGTAGTGAGATTCCTTAGATCCTGTCATACTATTTAAATAGGGTTCTCATAATAACAATAATTAATCACTTTTCATTCAGCCATATTCCACCTAAAAAAGGACATAAAGTTACGTTTTCAAAACCCCAATCGAGGTGGCATCGGCGCACCCAACCCAATCCTCGTTTGGCACTACGCGATCCAGCCAGGGAGCTGATGCATTATGCAAATCGCATGCAAACCCTAACGGCTGCGTATCACGCAGAATGGAATTGCAGGCCATGATTAAGAAATTTTTTACGCGACTGTGCCGTCCTGACTGGTATACAAATGTCCTTTTCTCAGCTGGTGCAAACTGGGGCTTAAACAGTGACCAGACGATTAGAAATGCCAATTAAAAAGAACGAGGGAAGGGTAGTATAGAGAGGGTCTTTTTTGTGAAGTAAGAGTTTTTGGAAATGGGTTTGATTAGTCACGATCATCAATTTTAATTGTTCTTGCGTGATCATGTATTGGGTTAACTTACAAGAATTGTATGCGTCATTGAAGTTGAACGGTTCGTCCGCGATTAAGCAGTCGATATAGATAGTTTTAGCAGTTTGCACCTTTTTTCACCACAGTTTAATTATATATTTAGGACCAAATGTAATCCATACACGTAACAAAATAACACAGCGTCACGCCTTTTCCGATACGGGATGGCAGAGGCTCGACTGTGCCCACTGTTAGACAGTGATTCAATATCAATACTCAATTTTGCGTGACATGGAGAAGCCCAAATCATGATACCATGCAAATAAACTTTTACTTATTGCTTATTACTTATCTAAAACTTCTTACGATGATTTTCTTACTTTGTAAGCCAGTAATGATTTATAAGCGTTCAAATATTGTTAAACAACTAAACTTATTGCGAGTTCCAGGGACGTATTTTAATCTTTTCAATTTCGTGTTCGACACGAACCATAATTTTGAATTTAATTCTTTAGAGCCTTTGATACTACCTGCAAATGTCTTTTCCTTACACCTCCACTTGAAATTAAGTGTTGAACAAGTTTAATTTCTTCCTTTCAGTAGGTAGCTAAATACTAATTAATTTCTAGGAAAAGTGGGGAAGGTACCGAGAGAAGACAACACAATATTACTCTTGCAAATTGGTATCAGAACATTTCCCAGGAATACAGTAAATTAAAGTTATAATATTATTTATTAATGCCATTAAGCATAACAAAATATTGTTTAACTTTATCTAGCACATTCTGGATAAAGTACTCACTTGTCTATCTGGAATACTACTCTTAGGTGTCACTTTCACCTAAGGTGCTAATTGTGATTAGCGCGTTAGCTCGCTGCTGCAGAAGCACAAAATAGTGTTTGACTCAGTCACTACCAAGACGTCAATTAATGTCTATTGCAAGGGGATGGAAACATAATTTACATAATTGTAAATGTAAATGTAGCCCATTAATGTCCCCACCGAGGGGCACAGGCCTTTACCCGGATCCGAGTAAGATTGAGCCATACTCCACCACGCTGGCTCAGTGCGGGTTGGTGGAGGGGTTTTACGACTACTACATACTACGAAGTAGTGATAGTAGCCGGGACCTACAGCTTAACGTGCCATCCGAAACACGGAGTGTCCGATAATGTACTTAAGACAAATTAATCATCTCATTGGTACATGGTCAGCACCGGGATTCGAACCTGCATCTCCAGCGTGAGAAGCAAGGTGAAACCCACTAGACCACGGAGCACCCCTTAACTACATTACTATAATTTTGTAATGCCCCCAGTAGACGCTGAGATCCTTCCTATTTTGCTAGAATAATCACTTTTCTATCGTTTATTGTATTGTTTGTTTTTATTTTTAGCAAAATAAATATTTTTCTATTTCTATTTCTATTTTAATTTCCCCTAATTTTAATGTATTTTTTTTTTCCTTTTCGGCCAGGAGAATGACAATCTCTCGACTGAAAGGGTTAATCACAATTAAGTTTGATATATTTCGTACATTTTGACAGCTGCTAAATAGAATTAAGACGCTAATCTCAATTTGTATTTTTGATGCAAACCACCAATATCTGCTCATGACCAAGTGGTAAGCCTTGGGTCACCCTGTCCTGTCGACTCTGGTCTGAAGGACATTTGGTCCGATGCAGTGTTAAAGTCAATTAGAATAACCGCAGAAGTTTTGAGACCTTAAACTCACTTGCCAAGTTGACGTTGGACCCCAGACAAAACAAAGCCCTTAGAATATTAAGCGTGAAATAATACCACGGATCATCTCTATTCCAAGAGCTTCAGAACATTAAGTTTACAAGTAGGGATTATCGATTACACCAGGGCAGAAACCAGGCACAAACAGTGGTTGAAAAATCTTAAGAGAAAACGCCGAGCACGAAAACAACCGGCTCCACCAACTAACGTCGAATTGGCTTGTGATCGTTGTGGCAAGCCAAGCACTCCATTCCGAATCGGTCTGTTCAATGAAAAGAAAAAATGTGACTCCCAGAACACACAACAGCTGTAATAAACATCTGAAAAGATGAAAGGCCAATGATGATTTCGGGGAAAGACTTAATTGATTTATTCGGTGGGGGCGCTACCTACATTTATTGTTATAATATGAGGAGCTGATGAATTTTATAGAATATTAACCCTTTGGCTCGTTATCGATAAATATTTGACATTAAATTTAAGGGAAGTTAAGCTTTCATCCCTTGCAATAGTAAGAGCTTAGAGTTAATAATATTGAATTTTGATTAGTTTGTGGTATCAGCCCTGCCGTCTGCCTTGCTTATGGGACGAGTTCTAATGGGACGAATTTAATCTAATGTATGATAGAATCTAGAATCCAAAATGAACGGGACTCATATAAAATCCTATACTTCATGTATAGGATTTTAGAGGAGAGTCTAAAAAAGAAGACAATAAGATCGTTGATCACATCATATTTAATATTCTCATAATTTTACATTGAGCTACACATAACCCCAATATTTACACAGACAGTTCTTAAATTACTATAAATCTTATAACAACAAGCAACAACTTATGAATAAAACGTCGCGTCTATGATATTTGACATTTTTTGAAGACTTTTACTTAATGTAAATAGTTATCACTTAATTATATTCTTACTACTGCTTTTAAGAAATACAAATCTTTTGACATTATATGGTTTCATGTATTAAAATTGTAGAGATACCAAAATGAAGTAAAATAAATGAATCGCTCTACCAAGTTTGTCCAAGTAACGAAAGCAGCTACCTACTCGATAAAACCCATTTTACAGCATACATAAGCCATGTATGTATAGAGACAATTATTTTTTTATTTTTTTATTCATTAATTTTTCATTTTTTTCAATTAATGAAAAATATTTAAAGGCCATTAATAAATCCCAACTTCTGATAATAATCAAGTTCATCAAATAGGTAATATACTTAATTGAATATGGCACAGCGACAGCACTTTTAAATTAAACATTCGACATTTGTGAATCATAATAATTAAAATAATTTTAAACATTCATACCTACTATGCTGTATAATTTTGCAGTATTTTTTTCAATATATTGTATTGATTAGATGGGTATCTAATCTAAGTTCCTCACGAGCAATTACTTATTCTTATTTTGCAGCTTATTCTTTTGCCTTTTAAAGTAGCTTGTCGAGAATATTGAGATTTTTTATTTAGTAGATCTTTTATCTACTCTCATGTCATAAAGTTCGAATTACAAACTTGAATTCGAATTCATAATAACGTAATTTATAAATGCAATACAGTAAGCAAAGTAAAGTATATGTAACCCATTAATGTCCCCACCGAGGGGCACAGGCCTTTACCCGGATTTGAGTAAGATTGAGCCATACTCAATACTCATAGCTATACAGTGATCAAATAAAAAAAAATAACAATAAAAGTAGGTACTTCCCGAAAAAAACGAATTTTATTATCAAACTTTTTTTCCATAACGATACAATTCTACTTTTTTTGGGAAAGGCAAGGGTCTTGAAACCGTACAGCCAAGGTGTTGATAGTCTGTATCGTTGGAAAGTTTTTTTTTAAATATTTAGTTGACAACCAAACAGCCACTCAGTGTTTGATTAATACTTGGAGGCAGGAAGATTTAAACAAAGAGGTTCATTGATCTGAGGTTTGATACTGTGACCCATGCTCCGCGCATGCGCTGTGATATGCTGGGTTTTGGCGGTTACAAAACGTCAACATGACTACGTGACAACATTTTGTCGGTTGTGTATAAGCACTGATATATGTGGAAATATGTTGTGTTTTATCTTTGATTTTTGTAAAAGAGACACTTAAGTATGAGAGTAGATAAAGTAGTGTATGAAACTGCACATAACTAGGTATTACAACTCTCGTGGAATACTATTAAAAACCTCGCCTACGGCTCGGTTTTTAAACACCCACTCGTGTTTTATTAACCCTCATTATGCAACAGTTTCATAAACTACTGTTACATTACCTACATAATTTATAGAATATTTAATGATATCAGTACGTAATTTACGGCTATCTGCTAATTTAATTTTGAATTAAAACAATTATAATCGTCAGGTTTTTTACCTAACGGGGTGGCAGAGGCACAATAGAAGATACTTATTTCCTTATTAGAGAGAGCAGTTTCCTACTTCCATTTAAAACTTGGCATAGCTATAAATAAAGTAATTTACAGTTTTAATAAGGTGCCTAATATTTTTTCCTATCTAATGCATGTTTACGTATTTTCTTTATGATCAATTTTCACTCTTTTGTACAATAAATAATCTTAAATAAGTACGCAGATTTACCTGTTACTTTGGTTGTGACAATACTATTTCACGAAATCTTTGGGAAACTTTTTACTTAGTTATTGGGTAACAAATGGTATTTTTCTATACATTTGGTAGATTCTAGAGTCTAAAATCGTATATTTCTATCAAATCCTTCAGAAACAATTCAATAATCTTAATATGGTAAGTAATTAATTTAGATTCTGGACTGTGATTTTATAATATTTAGACGTGTTGTTATTTCCATAATTAACAAAATAAAACACTACATTTTATTTTTTAAATGGATGAATAAAATATTTAAACCATAATTGACACGACAAAGTCTGAGAATGCTGTTAAGGCTAAGTTAAGACCCATTCTAGACAAAACTGGAATATCTCGCCATAAATCAAATATGTTGTTAGAATATATTATGTATAACATGTTTTTCTATTATATTTCGTTTTAGGTAGAAGTAATCAATGGAAAAAATACATATTTACGATATCATGATTCCGTCAGTATGACTTGGCTACTGCCTACTTAAAAAAGTGTTATCCCAGATATAGTTACATTGAATGTATTTTATTATGTGATGGTTTACCAACTGTACATATACTATTACTATTCCTCTTTGCTCTCTACATCTATCCAAGTTAACAAGTGATTGTTTATTTTTAACGAGTCACAAGAAAATCTCATCAATTTTATCAGAAAAATGTACACAATTATATACTTACATGAGAAGTATGACATGTTTCATAAGTAGTATGACTTACATCAGACACCATACAAAATGGTATTAGAAAATCAAATCTGTGAGAAGAATTTTGTTTGTTAATTTTCCTCGGCTCGTTCGTTCAAAACGATAATCTACTCATACTCATAATATTGCGAATGACTATTAATTGAGAGCTCTAATGACGTAGATAACATTAGTCTGCTTACATAATTCAATCAACCAAAATTAGTTTTCTCTGTGTACCAGCACTAACGAATATTAGTATTAAATAAACTCTAATTTCAGAAATTTTGAACCTAAATAAGCGACTCGTATTGAACTGACCTTTATTCCTTTGCACCCTAAAGGTCACATACGGTTATGAGCTTATCAGACCATGCGATAGTCTTGGGTCACGATTTTAGGGTGCGCGTGGCCCCTAACTAGCATGATTTGATCACAGTTAGGGTGTAAGGCCTGATCTCAGAACAATGATCAGCGCTATCCTGCTACCATGGCGTCGTGTCCTAACTATCTCAATGGTCGGTTACCGATACATTGGAGATCACTACCCTAATTAGAAGAAAGATTCGACAAAAACGTCATTGATATGCTAACAGCGACAAGGAATGTCAAGTGTACTAGTGGCGAGGTTCTGCTGCCACCGGCGGCTTGGACTCGGTCCGCCCTGGAGTCGCCGCCCAGCGTCACCTCTCTGGCTCGGGAGTAGCTCTTCAGTCGCTCCCCTTGGACGCTTTCTTCGTTACTGCGCCAGTACACGGTTGCTATTGTTGCTAGACACTGGAACAAGCAGATTTTGTGAAGAATAGCGTCACGCCGGTTCCTCAACGGGCTGGCGGGAGCTCAGTTGCGCCCATTTATAGCCAGATATTCTTTAATCTAGTCGACCTACTGTCAGTTTTTTCGAAATGATGATTGATTTAATTGCTGTCAAGATTTGAGAAACTCCTGCAAGCCAGAAGCACCGTTAAATGCTAATTGAACGGCAGAAGGACCTAATACAAACCTACGCAACCTACAAATGCACCATTTGCAATTTTGTGCTTGTATTTAGGTGATTATCGAACCAAATTAGTTATTTCAATCGATTTCAGTCAGACGGTCGCAAATAACAGGCGTGGAGATGAGTTGCTGATTGACCCAAATCGGTAGGGTAAATAGTTTATTGATTAGCTGTTTTAAATTAGATGAAACGTCTGCATCAAACAAGGGTTGAAACGAAGCGAAAGTTATAATTTTTTATTAAAACTTCCATACAAGGGCGCCATCTAATAAATTAGCAGCAAAAACTCACCTTGAGTTTCAAGTCCCCTCTCCTAAAATGCTTCGGCTTGACCTTAAAGTCGAGTCCCAAGCTGGTCGTCTCCAGCCCGTCAGGGTGCCTGTACTCTTCAACTGGGAGTAGTGCCCCAGCCGGCGCTGGTTCTCCATTGACGTACCAAGCTAGCCTGGTCGCTGGCCTGGACCGGCCGGAGGTGCAGTTAACTTGCACTCTGTCGCCCACCTTGTACCGGAGTCGAGAGCCAAGGATGGTTGGCCCGTGCTCTGGGAGAGCTGGAATGGGAAAGAGGTAAGGTTTGATCTCTTTGTGTCGTGTCGCTGTTCGAGATAGGGGCGATTTTTTAATCTTCTGATAAACAGTCAGTTAACTTTATTTTACATTCCAAATTTCTCAGTTATACATATTATAGTATCTGTGGTTATACAGACAGATAAACGCTATCTAGGGATCGAAAAATCTGCTGGTAAAGGAAAATTTACTTTTGGAATGTTTTAGAAATAATTCACAAAGTTAAAAACTTAAAAAAAAACGACTTCGAGACCTATTACTCAATCCTCTCTGCTCGCGTTGCGAATGTCGTCTAAAAACACGAAAATGAGCCTCAACATCTGTATTCTGGCTGTTAAGTCCACACATATCGTATCACACAAAATGGACGAATATTGGTCACTTAAGTCAGCCACAGAAAGGAAACAAAACGTTATTATACCGTTAATACGTTATGACATTATACTTTTCAGATATTTTCATATTGTAACCAAACTACTGGACCGATTCATTATTGTAAAAAACGGAACCAAGATTATGACTAACCCTTTCAAAAAAAAGAAGAATATTTGAAATCGTTTCATAAATGGTACCTGTTTCGATGTAACACACATTAAACATAATAATAAAAAATAAAAAAAACATACAACCGAATTGAGAACCTTCTCCTTTTTTGAAGTCGGTTAAAAATAAAGATTTAACTTAAAGTCATGCACTCTCAACTGACAGCGCCTGCGTTATTCAATCGGGGTTCGAGCTAGCAATCTCTCTCTGCACCTTTCATAGCCGTGGCTACTACTCACCAACAACCAGCATATCAGAGTGCTCAGAGACGGTGGGGAACAATGGCCGCTCGCCCGACACCTCGCAGCGGTACCGACCGCCAGTCTCCAAGATGGCCGGCGCCAGGGTCACGTTGGCACCGTTCGGACTCGATTTCTAGAATATGGAGAAACAGTTTAGAGCTCTAAAAAAATATACTGATTATTCTATCGCAATTGTTAGTTTGGCCCGCTTGTGTTCTAACGCCAGCGACTGATTGAGTTAAGTTAGGACTAAACAGTGCAGTTAAGACTCCAGAATACATTTTTCAAACAGGCGGCATGCAGTGGGCATGAACGACAGCACCTGCCGTCAGCTGCTGTCGAAATGTTTTAAAATTGTGCTTTGTTCTTAGACAACCCTTAGTGCCCCCTTAGTGGTCAGGTCAACATGCTCTACCTCACAAACTTGAATCCTGTACCACAGATTAATAAAGAGTTAGGAACCTGTACCCCGGATTTTGGATGTTTTTAGGGTTCCGTACCCGAAGGGTGCCAAACGGGACCCTATTACTGAGACTTCGCTGTCCGTCCGTCCGTCCGTCGGTCCGTCCGTCCGTCCGTCCACCCGCCCGAAGGTATCCTAGTGTGGGAAAAAAGGCAATGCCCCCCGGGACCTCTAGTTTGGGCAGCAAAGCCTCGAACCAAAATGACATAGAAGTCATCATTCACTTTATTGAAATTCCATCTACGCCGGGTCGAATAAATTTTCTAAGAATCCATTTCCTGTGTGAGCACCAAAAATAGCGAAACTCCGACGAGCATAATATTTGTTTCTAACTCTATAAAGTACAATTATTTCACAACGGACCAACTTCGACAGGCTTTGCACTTGACAGCAACAGCGTCTATATGCATTAAACAATTTTATAAACTTTTGTATTTCTACTCGTGTAGTCGAGCTTCAGAAATCCTGAAGGAATGTATTTTATACCTTTATGAATATAAATTATTACAAAATGTTATGTTATAAAGTTTTATAGCTCTGACGCTACTAAAGCAGATGTATTTTCCCGGTACTGATTTTTGAACCATAATCATATGCGGTTTTTCTGGTAGGGAAACGAATATGAATAAAGCCTACGAAAATATTTTTTTTATTAAAACCGCCATTTTTTATTAATTTTGAAAAAAATATTTGTATGAGTAGGATTTATATCCTGTATCCTTTGCGCAATCGACCGTGGCGCGATTCGGAACAGGGGGCTGTTGACATTGACGGGACAGAACATTGTCGCCATAATAAATTATTGTTCTGGGTGGCAGTTTTATTTCAAAATAATAATTATTTTTAAGTCACAAAAACTAAATAACCAGCCAAGTGCGAGTCGGACTCGCGCACGAAGGGTTCCGTACCATTATCTATAAAAAACGCAAAAAAAAAGTATGGGAGCCCCCCTAAATATTAATAGAATAATTTATTTTTTAAGTAAATAATATACTCAATATATTGTGAACATTTTAAGCGTCTACCTGCTACCATTATCAATATCGAGCAAAAATGAAAAAAAAAATCGCGTTTGTTGCATGGGAGCCCCCTTTAATATTAAATTTCTTTTGATTTATAGTATTTGTTGTTATAGCGGCAACAGAAATACATCATCTGTGAAAATTTCAACTGTCTAGCTACCACGGTTCATGAGATACAGCCTGGTGACAGACAGACGGACGGACGGACGGACGGACGGACAGCGAAGTCTCAGTAATGGGGTCCCGTTTGGCATCCTTCGGGTACGGAACCCTAAGAACGGCGGTTTAAAAAAAATATCATGATACATATTTAGAAGCCATTAATTATATTCTTTCTTATAAATATGGTTTTAGCTTGGTTCATGACTATTTAGAATACCAGCTGTCTAGGAAAAAGCACACATCTCCTTTTGTCTTTCATCATAACATCAACTCGATGATCACTATACTAATACCGCCCAGTTTCCGTAAAGAAAATGAGCTTATAACTTTATAAACTCTTGTTAAACTCATTTTTGTTCATGTGTCGCTATATTATATTAATCTTCGATTGATCGCCAGTAACATTGGACCACTCTTTCAGAATCTGAGGGTAATGCTCATAGGTTCATTGTAGTGCATTCGGTAGAAAACTAGAATAGATATACTATGTAGAACAGTGAATTATTTGTAATGTAATTCTTCACGTGACACGCCTCCGTTGGTAGTACCCGTAGTCTTTACGGCTTTTCTATTAAAAGTTAGTCTTTATACCCTATAGAAGACAATTAATTCTTTGATATCATTGTTTTGTGTTTGCACATACTCACATGCGTCTCTCGAGAAACTAATTTCCGTTCTAGTTTTTCCTCTCTCCCCGAGTGGTCGGTAAACCCTTGTCTAACTCTGCAAAACCCGCGGAACCCACAGTGCTGTTCAGCTAATTGGCTTTATTCCCGGGTAAGTGTTTATTTTTGTTCGTTTGTTCGGGATGCTCCGATACCGTTTGCTGATTCAGCAAGTGTAGACTAGATTGTTGGCGGATCATCAGTGGTTGTGTAGACGAAGATGGATTAGGTTAGGACTCTCACACGTTTTATTTTTGTAAAATAAGTTTTAATTACTAAACCTTAGCGTACAAGCGATTCTGCATATACTTAGTCTTCGAACGGTCTTCTGACGCGTGAATAAAGTTAACGGGGTAGCGCCACTTCTACGCAACGTAATGCAACGAACCTCTCAAAAGGCGTTAGTTCCACCTGTCACCGCGTGTCAAAAGTTCATAATTCATACTTCAAAATTTCTTTATTGCACACAAACAGTTACATAGGACAATAAAAAACATAGAAAACGTGTACAAAGGCGAGCTTATCTCTAAAGTTCGTTGGAAAGCTTCGCTTGACAGCTCCTCAACTTGGTTTTACGTTCAGAATAACAACAAGCTTTTTTAGTCACGGCACGGTGGCGTCCTGCTGCAGATAAATTTGAATGCGATTTTCGATAACCGAACCGATAAATAAATATGCTACAAAAACAATATGCTTGTAATAGTAACATAACACGCGCAAAGTCATTTCCTCGCCCTACAATACGTCGCTGATCGAATTTGAAGCAACAAAAAGATGTCTTTGTCGAATAAGGAAAATTACAGGATCAATTTCAGATGAAGGCTATGTTCAACCCCTGTAATTTTGTTACTAACAGTCGAATTATCCATTGAAGAGCTGCATCCTGGGTGTACCCGGAAATGAAACCTTTTCTCTTTTTTCCGATAAACTGTATCTCCAGTTTATTATCTATAATTAGGATTTATTAGACCGGTAAAACGTAAAAATAAATTGTTTATATAAATACAAAATTAATCAGACATTTCTCCTGCTGGCAGTATACAAAGCTGTGTTTCAAAGACAAAGGCAAAAATGCAGAATATTATAAATTATTCCAAGATCCGGAAAAAAAGAGGAATCAAAATAATTTATTGCAACATTACGGTTGTGAAGTGGTAAAGTGGTACGTTTTTTAGGATTAGATAAGAAGCCATTTATTCACTGTTACCATTTTGCGGTAACTATTTTACGACATGGAGGGCCTGAGTTCAATGTTACTCTTTGTGGTAAAGACTAATGAAACTTCAAAAAAGATAAAAATAGTGATTTCTCTGCTTATAATATGACGTCACATAGTCTGTGTCACTCTGAACAACCCTCTGAATTACCCTCCTTCTGCGACAGTCGGATAAAAAGTATCCTATGTTAATCTAGCTCATGAAATAATGCAGGTACGTAAGTCAAATTTCATCCAAATCCGTCAAGGCGTTTTAGCGTGGAAGCAAACATACAAACACACACAAACTTTCACATTTTTAATATTAGTGGGCAGTCTACCTCAACATCCACTCCCGGCAGCGGGAACTTCCTCCTCGGCTCCAGATCTCTGGGGACGTGGCGGAAGAATTCCTTCCCGTCCTTGTACCACTTCACGGAGTACAGCACATCAGTCGGGCCGAGCTGCCAGTGGCAAGACATGGCGGCTCGCGTGCCTAGCGGCACATGGCTTGGGACTCGCAGGTCTAGCAACTCGAGGGTGGTGACGAGACCTGGGACAAGAGAAAGATTATGATAAAATTATTGTTGTTTGTTTTTTATTTGGTCTATCTATATGAATATTTTGACTTCACAGACTCGTCGACGCGTCTAGGGTGATCCAAGAGGGCACCTAGTAGATTAGATATAAATAAATGTGTGTATTATAATGTACAATTAGATAATCACACAAATAAGTACTTACTATAAATGTAGTGATTATATAATAGCAGTTATTGTAAATTAAAAAAAAAAACACGCGGATAACAGATATTTGCAACCGTTAACAATTTCACATCAATGGATTTCATGCTTATATCATGAATCAAATAAATTATATTTAAATTTCATCAGACAAATGGACAATAAAATGGATTAAAGCGGTTAAACGTATTATAAATTTAATTTCTTGATCCCTTTTCATATAAATTGATAATTAAGTTCAGCGCACAAAATAAATCATCATGTCTGTTTTGCCAGGAAACCATGAAAAGGGAAGTTCATAATTTCTATCAAACAGAAATTAAATAATTGTGAAGTCAAGAAGGCGAGCTTATCTTGCGTTCATACAGTAGAATTAGTAAAGTAGGTACACGAGTTCGAGCAGGGCGTGCTTTACTGTTTGTTTGACTGACTTGAACTTTGTGCTAAAGCCAGTCAGAACAACAATGAACAGAAAATACAGTAGCTTTAACCTGCTCTCTAAAAGATTTATCGTACCGTCGACTGTGTTATATGTATTTTCGCTTTTGAGGTCAAACAATGCATAAACTTAGCGATGAGGAATGTACATCTTGGGAAATACGGTGTCCTTACTGGAGCGGCGAAGGATGTTACAAGTTACACGTAATGAAAAATTATAGCGTAACCGCCACTGAGAGGGAGCGTGGAGTAATGTATTCTGTGAAAAATACACCCTTTATTTGAAAATTAAAATAGACTGGTGTTTGTAATTTATTAAAATACCTTGTACATATATTGCTCTGCTCGCGGCTTATTATCGTGTATTGACCGACGGCCGAGCCATGCCGAGCCTGCCATTTTGTGGTCAACAATTCTCCCGTTACGACTATCCAGCGCGGAAATGCGAAAACAAATTCGTCGCCGTAACTCCGTTTACGGGAGCAACAATTTATATTTTTATTCGGCTGTACGTGGCGTGTTATGATGGCAGAAATCCATTAAACGGCGCGTCAAATAATTTCCCATGTGACGCTCGCTCGGTGCCCGTAAAAGAGGCAGTGGAGGCACTATTGCCCGCGCCGGCAGCGAATAATATTACTTTATTGCCCGCGGGGCGCCGTAGCACGGAACGTAAGTAAATTGGCAAATAAAGACAACGCCATGGCATAGTTGTATGAGCTGGGACATGCCGAATCAACGCTAATGGATTCCAAACGGCGCGCAAACATGTCAGTGTAAGTGTGCCTTTCTGTTCGATGAAAATTCAATTGAACTGGATGATGCCTCTGAATTTTACCTCCCACCTTCCTCAACTTAGAAGACCTTACGAAACTTACCTTGTTTTTAGTGGAAAGATAATTGTGTAGAGCTTGCATGTCATAGGTCGCGTCGCAATAAGAGAGTGGGAGAAGGGGACGAATAAGAGAGTGGGGAAAAGGGGACGAAAAAGAGAGTGGGAGAAGGGGACATGCACAAAGGCCCCGCACATGTGGGCCACGTGCAGGCACTTCAACCCCCTTATAGAAGAATAGAAGAACCACGTCGCATCGAAGCGGCAGACAGAGTGCCGAAACACAAATACAAATACTACAGAAGTTAGTCTTCATGTAATGCGCGGTCGAAGAACGCACACACAGACATGAAATATAGCGTAGGACACGCGCGAGTGGTTTGAATAAGGTTTTTGATGAGAGATCTTGCGTCTGAAAACGAGTGCTTACAGTCGCGCCAAGCTTTTCGGCATCGAAATGGCGCGTGAAGAGGGTAACCTCTCTTTCTCGTAGAGGTTGAGAGAGCCTGCTCTCTCTTGAAGCTCTTGAAGTTACCTCCTCCGTGTCCATGCGGCACTTAGATGCCAAAAAATATATAGCTCGACCTGTACGTAGCTCTAACGCGACTTGCATGGAGCATAACTTCTGTATTTAGCCTTCCTGTTGCCTCACGAGACAGATCGATTCCCGCACCGGAGTGAACGTGACACTTTCTATCGTTACATGACGTCGAGGGCCCCTGAATTAGGGCCTCGACTGGATGCGAGGGCCCACAAGTGGGAAGGGCAAGATAGTGCACGCTGCAGTCTGGGATTTGTATTCAAACTGTATACTTTATATTGTAATTGAGGCCATTTGACGACAAGGAAAGATTTAGACTCGATTGCACAGCGGACTCTCTAAGTTATACGGTCACTCAAAGTGCTTTTGTGTCTTTTTCTCTCTTGCTCTCTCTTGGGGAATGGCGTTAGGCGGCACTTATGAGCAGCATCTATTTCTCTGTACATTTGGCCATTAGTATTATATTGTTTTTGATTCAAAGTTCTACAGTAGATACTTAGTTAGAGTTAGAAAATAAAAATAAAATTTATCCCATTCATGCCTCGCAGCCTGGCACAGACAGCGTGGTACAATTGAGCCTTATTGCACCACGGTGGCTCAGTGCGGGTTGAAGGGAGGTATCAGGCTAACCCACCGAAGATAGAAGTTTCTAAATATCTTTGCAGCAGATCAAACCAAACAAGAAAACATCCAAATACCTATGTAATACCAAAATCTTTGATTGGAGCTACGGAGAAAAGAATCTAACCCCAACAAGCTGAAAATCGAATCGATTTAGTTCAATAGCTCATTGAAGACAATTCCAAGTATTTAAACAAACCGTGGCTGAGAAATAGAATGGTAGACTTTACGGCCAGAAAAACGGTCACTAACTGCCACCCGAGATGCGCTACTCAGGTTACTAGAACTAAGACGGCCCCGATATTACCTTTTTCTTTGAAATAGTTTCGCATTCTGCAATTAATTTGCATTTATGTTGATGCTAACTCGTTGTGTATATTTATGTTAACTCTGACATAAGAAGGTTAAAAGGACTGCGACATTATTCCAATAGTACGCAAATATATCTGCTGCTCATCACTTTGACATTTGAGATACGAAAACCAAGCGCCATTATGTGTCACGAAATGCTTGGAATGATTATTTTATACAGTGCCAATGTATGTATGCCTCAATTGAGGATAATTATGTCCATCTGACAGACTGGCAGCCCTTCAAGTGCTCACGCGATCGACCGGCGGGGATTATAAAGTTTAACATGTAATGTCTGTGATGTGTGATGTCTGTGTTACATTACAGCCGGACATCGATCGAGGTGGCAAGAAAGCAGCCGTTGTCTTCAAGCGTTTGAGTTAATAATAATATTCGATATGTCTTTGCTAAAATAATGTTAGCTATGACAAACAGTACAAAAATGTCAGCACCTTACAGTATGATTAATAAGTGTCCGCAACAACAAAAATATCTAATGGAACTAAATCAGTTTCTAATTTGTGAATTTACTGTATTGATTGTTATGAGTATACCACACATGTGGCCCCACTTCAAATTTGGAACTCAGAATTTCATCTTCAGCTTATACTTATTAGCTTATTTATTACTTTTAGAGGAAATGACTGTAAAATAAAAAAGGGCCCAATAAGCCAAGCTCAGCAAGCCTAACTGAGGAATATATTGTGTTATTTTTATAACAATTAAATAAACAACAAGTAAACAAATTCAGATCTCGTGCGAAATTGTAAAAAAAAAACATTGTGACAGACAGATTTTATGACAACTTTGGGAGACTTTTCTATCAAGCAAATTACGTTCATGCCAAAGCGAAATTCAAACAAGTAGTATCGTCTCTTGGTATTTTTGCTGATCTTACTAAGCTCAGTATCCAAATCACGTGGAGGATATTAATTAAGTTAATGTTACTTCGACAACTACAATAGCACGAAGTTTGTCCAAGTCAACATATTATTACTTCCGAATAAACAAACACGTAAGTGCAGTTTCTATTGACAATCTTCTCCATTCCGTATGAAAGAATGAAACAGACGACCAAACACATAAAGTGCAAATAGAGGAAGACGACATGATGACATGAGGCTTAAGAGTTTTGTATAGTTAGTAGGTTAAGTTGTAAAATAATTTATTATAATTAAATTAAGCATTCATAATCTTTTAATAAATATGTAGGTATATGGTTTTCGAATAAAAAATTATGCCCTTAGGCTTTATTATTGAAACTGAAACAAAATTAGTGACATTTTTGTTGATTATGCTTTGCTTGAGGTGGGTCCAAAGAGTCCAAACATGTTCTTTTCTCCGTAACGTACCTTCATTTCGCGATTCAAGAACGCCGGTTTAGACGCCCGCTTGGAATGATACGGTGGTGGTAAGGTATATGATACGCTCCGATCCATCGCGATTGGTTTGTTTCGCTTCTTCCGAGTTGTTGGATTGCGACGCGCTCTGAAACGAAATTGAGGGACAGTACAGTACGGACAAAAGACCGTACCTCCATTTCGTTTCAGCGTCCGAAGACCAGGACCGAAAGTCTGGACCGGCGGCGTTTCCACCAGGGATGTGCGAGGATGCGTATAGCGAAGGATCTGTAGTGTAATAGAATCACCTCGTTTACTTAGCCTCGCTCAGGGCAGTTCCTGTGGAAACGGCTTAGAAAAGTGAGGTTTAAGTACCTAAAAATAAGAAGGATGTGTGCAAGGAATTTGTGCAAAGAATGCGTGCGAGGGATGTGTTCGAGGGATGTGTGCGGGGGATGTGTGTGAAACCATACCTTACCCCGCTCGCTCGCATATGAAAAGAGCCCGCTATACATCCTCGCACCGCTTATCTGCACACAGGTTCACAGCTTCGCTACGCATCCTCGCACCGCTCAGCTAGGTACCTCGCACACATCTCTGGTGGAAACACAGCCCACAGGTAATGTTTCGACATCATCCTCAGTTGGGAAATTTACAACAATTCCATTTTGACTCGGCTAACAACATGACATAGCGTCACGCCTTTTCCCTTAAGGAGTGGCAGAGGCACAACTGTGTCCACTTATCAAATATTTCAATACTTAAATTTGCGTGACAGGGGCCTAGCCCATCGCCGCTGCCCGACTCGGCTAAACAGTTTAAAGTAGCGTTGTCATTGTAAATTGTAAATACCTCTGCCTGAAATCGCTATCAGTTTTCCGAGCTATTTTTGCCTTCCTATCCTACTTGACCAGCGAAAATCACAGGTTGCTCACGAGTTCCATGCGAAGTTTTTTAACACACTTGTGAGAAAAAAAACTATAATTATCTTCATCGGTTCATAAAAACAATGAATGGAAAGTTTTAATTGTTGAAAACTGAAAATGGCGCGCATTTTTTTTGTGACAATTTTGTTGTCAATTATGTGCATTTCGGTGACTCCCGATACGGAAATAATGGAAGAGTCTGATTTATTTCCGAACTTCAGCTAAAGCTCAGCGACGACTTATATTGCAGATATCTCGTTGTAACTTCACAATCATACACTGTTCGTCGATTCGGGTTAATTGGAAGAATATATTATTGCTATTCTTAGCTGCAGCTGAATTTATCGCTGCGAGCCAACGCAAGGAATCTCTATAATTTTCATAGAGACGGGCGATCCTGTCACACACCTGAAATCGATGATTGCTGGCTAGAAATTGGTGCTACTGTGCCTCTGCTGCCCCGTATGAGACAAAACGTGACGCGAATGTTGCCATAACTTCATTTCTAGCTTTTTTTGCCAGTTGCTGAGTGTACGAAGTAAACCACAGCTTTGAGCTCCAGTGAAATAACATGCATTCAGTATTTAAGCTTCAACAATCAGCACTTGAGAAACAAAGTGCTTAATAATATAGCGTGCTTAAAGCTCCTTTATCAATATTGCACGTTAGTACTTAGCTTACACACACATTCCCCTTAGAACTTCATGATTATTATAAGTAAACCCTATAGTCAGACCTATTTTTTTGGGATTTATAAGGTGTAACAGGAAAGGTATTTACGGAGTCTGTTAGGGACCCCGGCCCCATTCTGAGCAACTTTCACTATAAAACCGCAACTTTATTTTTTTTACTTCCCATCCCAGTACAGTTTAGTATATAAAGTAATTTCATTAAAATTAAATGATGGCAACATTTGCAGATTACTGCGTGTTTTGTCTAATGAATGAGATATTTGGCTTGTCAATCAAAATGCGCAGTGCCATGGTGCCCTAATTCAAAGTTCAAAGTCCAAAGTGTTTATTAATCAAGAATATTAATTACAGGTTTACTTATAGATATTTAAAGCATAGGTAAGTTCTAAATATTATTCAAAGTATGACATTAACTTCTGCACTGGTCAGAGACCGTCTCGCAGTAAGTTAAGATCAAAGGAATAATCTACAAACTAATTGCAGTCTAAAAACAGTTTTTTTTATATATGTTGATTGCCAACGACTTTATAGACGAATATTTTGGTCCGAGCTGTCAACTGAGTTATTATGGTTCTTGTTGTTTGTGTTACTCCTGTACCTTTCTAATACACCCTGTATAAAATCGAAAAACATTTCAGTCAGCTTGTATTATTTACTATGAAATATTATCTTAATATTTTTAAAACAGGTTGCAGGTAAGGAGTCAGAAGCCCTGTGTCAGGCACACACTGATTACTGATTCATCACTAATTTACGTGAATGATGGTCCGAAACCAGAGATATCTATGCGCTCTCCACTGGATAAGTGCTCCCTGTCCGAAACTCATGCCCGATTTCACCAACAATTTGTGGACACTTAGCTCTTTTCTTTTTCATAACTGTCTGTTCCGGAGGTCGGACCCTTAAATTTAGGGGGTCCCATTGTAGCCTACTTGACCCTTAAGATTAGGTCAAAGCAAAACAACCTCTAGGTGGCCCTTAAAATAAAATAAAGTGTCTCCTAAATATAGGGATTGTTGATTAAATTGGCCATGAGTGTATCAAAAAGGTATGTAGGTTAAAATAACAACCCTTAATTTAGCGTCATGCCAAAGGGGGTGACAGAGCAATCGTGTCGACGTTTAGCCAGTTATACAGTTGCGCCACAGGATGCCAGTCCATCGCTGCTATTGTTAAACGTATGAAAATAATAATATCAAAAAGTACATCGATCTCACAAATTAATAGAATAATTTGTTAGAAAGATTATGACCCCAGGTTTACGAGATATAACCAAGTTACCGAACAATTTCTGCTTCACTCGGCGTTTTATTATTTCCGCTTGCTCCGCGCACAAAGCACAGCAAACTAGTCATTGTGTGAGTATAAAATTGCACTGCTTAAGCAGGTATAATTTAAAATGTGAAGTTAATATTACTGGAGCATTCAAACTACCTACCTTTTTTTGTAGATACGTTAAATTTTTAGTAAAGATGTTCTGATCAAATCGGTTTCATAGAGAAAGTTGCTCAGAATGACGTCCCAACAACCCCTTAAAATATGATCACACTTTTCTGTTATACCCTGTAAATTGTAAAACTATTTTGACAAATAATTTCGGGATTGCAATTTTAATCAAATCCAGTTTCTTATTTTGATACTAATTTGACACTGATATGATAACTGATAAGTTTACAAGAGTACTTGTCGTTATGGCCTATTTCATAATATCTGGATAAACTATCCGCATATTGCAAAACTGGCCCTTAGACTTTTGCCACTTACTTGACATAAAAGCCTGAAGTGTTGGTTGTCAATTAAGACGATTTGAAAATCAAAAGTTACTGAGAACACTGTTCACAACAAACCACGCAGACATACCTACTATTAAAAATGTAAATACAAATTCAAAATTATATAATTTCCAAAAAAATAATATGTTGGCTATAGATTAACCAGTGACAATTCTTTATTTAGAAGTAACAGTTGAAGTAGTAACCAAAAAACTGCTTCGTAATTTAAATAGGGTTTAAATAAGATGGGCTGTTATAAATCTTTTTCAGCGGAACTTCTATCTGAAATATTGCGAGGCAAATTCAATTTGGCAAAAACCTCGCTGGCTTGCGAGTTACCGGCTTCGCAAAAAGAACTCTTTACTCTGATTTTAATACTGCTGATTTCAATATTCCGTCGTCATAAACTGCCAGTGCTAAAGTTTATTTCTATTAAATCTCATCTCTGCATCCCAGAGATACCTTTATCGTAGAGTTTATTAGAAATAGGTTAATTAATAGGTCGATTTTAGAGGCCTCCCAGCAAAAACGAGTTTAAACTAAAAAGTAATTAACTAAACATTTGAAAACTCCTTGAAAATTCACTACAATGAGTTGTCAAATAAAATCAGATTCGCCTTCGGTAGTAGGCCTTATCATTCTAATCCATGCGGAATCGTTTCAAAATATATTTATACAAGGTGTAAATAAATTAACGCAAAATTAGAAACTACTTTGTTAACTTTATTTTTCACTTCTCCATACAAATCAGCTGAACGACTCAGGCCAAAATGTACTGGGAAGTGAAAAATAAAGTTGCTTTGATCAAATCGCTTTTATAATTGTAAATTGTAGCACGAAAAAATAAATAATTTAATTTAATTTAATTTAATATACAGTAAAATATATAAATATATAATAATGAAAGTTGCTCAGAATGATGTACCTAACAAAGTAATTTCTTATTTTGCTTTAATTTGTTTACACCTTGTAAATTTATTGCACATAAAAGACAAAACACAGAAAATACAAATATATCTTAAACTCGCCAACTTTTAGGTACATTTTCCTAATATTATGTCTCCTTAAAACGGCATATGGCTGTGTCATCATTATAGAGCCTGTTCACTGTCGGGCTTTCAGCGGTTGTCGTAAACAGCTCGTTGCGATGTTTACGTGCAATTAAAATGAGGAACCGGGCGTTTGGTTTGTGTGGTGTGATCTCATACGAACAGTCAGCGACACATTAAGACTTGCTGAAGTTTGATACTTGATGGACTGTATGTAGACTGGATTTTGCAAGAAAAAGTTATGCGAAAATAACTATCCCGGGGATAAGTAAGACAATGACAGTTCAAAATGAGGTCATTCTTTGAAAAATTAAGATACTCTCGAGTAAAAAGTTACTATTCTTTGGTAAAATTCGCTCTCAGTCGCAAAATATTATCTACTCGAAAAAAGGTCCGTGGTCTAGAAGTTTCTAACGCAGGCGATGCGGGTTCGAATTCAGCCGTTTGAACAATAATTCGACCATGCCAATGAGATCAGTAATTTATCGTAAGTTTATACGGATGTTCTAACGGTGATAGAAAACTGAAACCTTCAACCTCCATAGTTGCGACGTGGGCTAGCCCCTTGTTGCGTAATAGTAGTTTGTTACACAAGGAGTGAAAGAGAGCTATTTCGGACGAAGGTCCAATTTGGAGCCCGTGCGAGTGCAGCTCGCAAGGGGCGCTAAGGATCGACCCTACCCGAGATATTGAGATGCCCGAGCGAGCGAAGCGAGGGCGAATATAGTTCGAGGGTGAAATAGCTACTTATACCCTGAGGTAAGCATAATACTTTACATCATTCGAGCGAGGTAAATTAAACGGAGGGACTTAGAACGACTGCGGTCGCAGATGCTTATGCAGTTATGCATGATGGTTTTTAAATGTAGATTAGTGTATTTATTCCCACAGAACAGGGAAGTGTGGACGAAAGAGGGGGAGGCCTTTGCCCAGCAGTGGGACACTTTAACGGCTAAATAAAAAAAAATAAAAAAAAAGTATTTATAGACGATATCAAAATAAGAAAGGGAACCGTCGGAAATCAGTAGTTTTAGAGTTATATTTTTAATAATCGCCATTTCAAGCATTCGGGACACGTATGTGTGGGAGTGTTAGGGTGGGGAATAGACAAAAATGGCTGATTTTATATCGAAAAAGCCTTTGAAAGTTCACTGACCTCGGGGTCAAGTAAAACCGTCTCGTGTGCATCGAGCGTTTACTCACTAAACCGGTGCCGGTGCCGGGCCGGGGCGTGTTAAAAAACGGCTAAACGCGGTTTCCCAAACAATATGAAAAACAAACATGAAAAAAAAAACTGAGTCGTACGTATCTATCGCCACACTTTCAAGCATAGTGAGTTACCACTCACTAGGTAGGTAGTAGGTTCTTCGTCATGACTCTGTAATTAAATTGAAAATGGAACGGTTTCTAGTTTTCATTGCCCGGCTTCGGAAACGCGAACTTTCACGGACTCTTCTGACAGCAGCAAAACCTCTTTCCTGAGCTCGGGTGATGTAAAATAGATTGAATATCTGGCTAAATGTGGAAACAGTTTTGCCTCTGCCACCTCGAATGGGAAGAGGGGTGACGCTAATGTTATGTTAACATTACTTGACATTTTGAGTACCTACTCCTTTACCAGTAAGTTAATTTAACATCAAAATTGATATCCGTGTTTCTTAACTCACCAAACGGGTACATAAAGTGAAACAGAATTGGGTAGCTTAATTATTTTAAGAGGTGATGTAGAAAGGTCAGCTGTAAGTATTTTCAAAAGGAGGTGAACATTAAATTTATCTGATCCGATTTGTTACAACCATCACTAAGCTAAAAGCCTGATGAGTAAGCATTTAATAAATATGTAAATAAAATACTTAAAAACTAACCATCCCGACCTCTTACTGGCTCAGCTGGGAGCCGGAAATGGGTTCATTCAAGTTTCCTGATTTATTACGTTTCTTTACCCTGCGCAGAGCTGATCCGCATTTACCCTGCGCAGAGCTGATCCGCATTTCAAATTAAATAACAGCGAAAATATGACGACGATGGCTTCAACATTTGCATTTTTGCAATAACGGACTTGAAGCTGATATTTGATAGTTTCGCAATAAAGTTACCTGTACCGCAGTTTTACTAGCAAAGATAAACCTAGCAATATAAACAACGCTACTGGTAGTGGTGCTAACAACTTAAAAAAAAAAAAAACAGAACTAGCCGTTTACTATGCGAGCCAACTAACAATAGGATCGCGTTTGTAGCCAACTTCACGTGATAAATGCCAAATTTGTAGGGTAGGGCCAGCAATAAAATTGCCGTTAGCTACCTACCCTCCCTTCCGTGTACATGCGCTCGTTTGTTACACATTGGATACCTGCGATATTAGCGAGTTTTGTGTCAAGTTAGACTAGCGTTAACATAACATAGCGTCGCACCTTTTCCCATACGGGGTGGCAGAGGCACAACTGTGCCCACGATTAACCAGATTACTGGAGATTTTATACAACTTCGACAGAGCTGTATTGTATATTTATTTACTTGCTGACCGACATTCGACGGATTCTTCGACTGCAGGTTGGAAGTTTTGCAGTCAACTCTCGATTGACTATGGACCGACTCCATGAGTGAGATGGTAGAGCTTTTACAAACTGAAATGATGCGCTCCCCTACCGCATTTACACACACAAGCATATCGCAAATAAAGGAGTGAGGTGCGTCATTTCAGTTTGAATAAGCTCTACTAAATATCTACTAGTGGCTCTGTGAGCTGTAGACCTCGCGAGTATGTCGGTGGGAAAGCTGAACTGCTAACACACATAAAAAATAACCCAAATAATTTTCTTTCAATAACACATACAAACTTATGAATGTACCTGGTTACGTACATGCAGTATGAAAGTAGCCGCACCAATAACTTTGTAAACTACATTTCGCGATCTTTAATACAACCTATTGACTTTTTACTAAAATTATATAGTCTGTTTCACTCTCATGGTCTTTACGAATCCAACGACACCTCATTTGTTAATATCCATCGAACCGAGCTGGCTCGAGTAAAAAATTCTATTTATTTTTCCAACCTGCTCACAAAATTTCACGAGAATCGGTTCATAAATGCGACCTGTAGAGGAGAACAACCGGACATACGAAAGCATTTTTGCCCAAACCTGAAACAGAGACGCTTCGCTCGCTTCGCTCGCTCGGTCAAAACTGCATGTCGGCCGCATATCGTAGAATTGGGCATATCAAGAAATGGCGGTTTTTAATGAAAGAAAAAATGTCTGATAATAAAGTTTTAAAAGCATTTTAGTCAGCACTACACGTGCTTTTTTGTGTTATACATGTCACACTAACACGAAGAATATTCGGGGACTTCGCTGCGCTCGGCCCCTACCTACCGCAGTATTTGCCCTGAAAGTTTTCATCGTTGAATGATACTTCACGGTTGGCCATTTCATGATGTCGTCAAAATAAATAATGTAAGTTCTCCTCTTGCAGAACTCAGGAAACCCAAATCTAACCCACGAAAGTTTAATAAAATTTAGAATCGTGCCTCTCATTAAATTTAATTTATGCTGTGCTATTTCAGAAGTAAGCTGTAAGTTAAAGACGCCCTTTAAGTTTACTGAAAACTTCCAGAAATAGCTTACGAAACTTTGACATGTGTGAAGTTTGCAGCAAAACTTTTGAAGGGAAAACTTTGGCTAGAGCTCGTTCTTATTTTGGGTATTCGTGACTACTAATACTAATATACATTATACTACTTTGTTTATTTCGAATTTTTCGATAGATATACTCAACGTAAGTGTCTACAAAACTTAAAAGTCCACTCTTGATCCATCATCGTATACATACTAATATTTAATAATAATAATATGTATACGATGATTGATCATAATATTATTTGACTATAATAGCTGTCATTCGTTTCAACGTTGATCGTAGAAAGGACTGCTTTTAGTTTAATGAAATTCGAAATGTAAATACTCTTCTACTAAAATTTACTAAATGGACACTTGAGTACATATAAAAATCTAGAGTTATTTTGCTAATAACATACTATTACTTAAACGTTTGTGTATGTCTAAGATTGTATTAATAATTGAATCATATTGGGCGCCATTAAATGCACGCATTAGTGCTAACTGCCAAACTGCAATAAAAGGCAACTTCCAACAATAAAAACCAAAATGTAGGAGCATTCATCTAGTACGAGACTAGAAAAAGGCGGAACCACGTATCGATATACAGGGCGACTGCGTGGTCGTGTAGCAACAAAGTAACCTTAGACTTGCCTATTGGTTAGGAATGTTATGGTGTAGATGAGAGCTCGCTAAGTCATCATTTTTTTTGGCACAAGTAATAACTAAAATGGATGTTCTATTTCGTTTCAGGGTCAGTTGGTCACCCTACACACCCTACAAGCGCAACCTGTCTTTTGACTTTGTCATAAATAGTTTATGGTCTTTGATTTTGATACTTCTTACTCCTCTAATTAGTTTATTTGAAAAAGGTTTTAACGTGAATTATAAGGTGACCAAACATTCAGAATTAATAAGGATAATTAATTTATTAAATTACTGACGTACAGTTGTGATTATTTAAATACCAGCTTAATAGCTGAAATTGCAATCATTTACTGAATTAGAAACAATATTTTAGAATCACAACACGACCCAAAAGTCATCCTGTATGTAGGTATACTTGTATTTCAATAAAATAATATCTTTTACTTTTTGTGGGCTAAAATGTTGTATATTATTGTATCCTTTAATTTCGTTGTAAGTTACAGGAGAAAACAGAGCGCCTTTGACATTAACGATATTATTATGTGACATTATACGAACGATGCGGACGTATAGGCGGTATTTTAGAAACTTGGGCAATTGTAATGTGAACCCCTATGTTTCGACGCAGCAATTCCTACACAAAGTTCCGCCTTTTACGGTAATGCCAGCCATTGCCATTCAAACGCCGACAAACTTTATCAGCGCGAAACGATACGCGATTTGGGTCGTAACTTGGGCTTATAATTTCTGGATTATGTTAGTAGGTCCTAATATAACCCTTTGTCTTAATAGAACTTGGCTGGCGCGCCTTGAGGTGAAACTTATGTGTATAATTGAAACAAAAAGTAAACTTTAGAATTGTACCTAGTATTGAGCAGTTCTGGTGGCCATGTGTGGTCTTCATTATCAGTTCCGCATCACAATATTAGGCAGACCATGTGCATTTGCACGAGTTATTATGAAAAACACAAAAATCACTATAGGTCTGCCTATAATATTTGAAGAGTTCCCTCGATTTCTCCAGGATCCCATCATCAGATCCTGACCTGGTGTCAATGGGACCAATGGGAAGGTAAACCCTTTCAAACAAAAAAATAATTTTCCAAATCGGTCCATCCGTCTCGGCGCAATCGGGGAACAGACATAAAAAAAAACATCTGGACGAATTATTGTAAACCTCCTCCTTTGGGAAGTCGGTTAAAAATGGAGAAGTAACAGAAAAGAACGTCATCGGTACAATCGTAGTTCTTATGATGACGAATGAAAGTATAATAAGTACTTGAAGGTGTAATTATACCAGGGAGCACTTATCCAGTGGAGAGTGCATAGATACATTTTCCTTTGAAACACAACTCACCAATTTACGGGCGGCGGGGGACGAGGTAAGAGAGCTGTGCCCATACGGACTACGGAACCCAGAAACGTGAAAGCCTAATGAATAAAGCGCGTTGCCGATTACCCCGCGATTAAGTCAAGAGGTACCTACGTTTGATAGAATCCTGTATCCAGGATTAACGTACTCAGGTTGCTAATCCAAAGCAGGTATTAGATAATACGGCGCAATCCACTGCAGGCACTTGTGAGGTCTCTAAGCTATTAAGTTACAGTATTTTCATCATTTTCTGACAGTCTGAGTTGTCGGATCAGGTTTTATTATTATTTATTTTTTGTCTTATTTTCTGAAAATTTTAAATCATTTGATATCATCTCCACTCAAAATCACGAACTCCAAATTAAAATTAAAAATTCCACACATTTTTTGTTTTTACAGACTTCCAAATTTGTTACTACCATCCATACAAAGATATGGACAATGTTGACAAAAAATAAAAAATATTGGGACACTTCTTTTCTCCTATTATAGGGTGAAAAGAGCTCGTAATTTTGAGTGGAAAGTATTCAAAATTTTCAGAAAATAAGACAAAAAAATGGCAAAAAAATACTCAGATAGGCTTAAGCCCCTCCAACAGGGACTGAGCCACGGCTAAAGGTCCGTTGGACACGTAATTGATCGAAAAATTGCCGTTGCCTCATCGTACCAAATTAAATTATTAATTTTATTGGCGAAATACAAACTTTTGACTATATATCGTGTTTCAGCATAATAATCGAAGGTGCGCTCGCTTCGCTCGCTCCCCACTCAAGTTAGACCTGATTAATACATTTTTGTTAACTAACCTACAGATATCTTATAACAAAAGTTTATTTTTTGATGATGACATCGCCGGAACAGCTGATAACATCCAGAATAGGCATCACGAAAGATTTTGAAATCCTCTGCCATAATGTGGGTACACATTTACTATTTAAGAAAAAAACTTTATTCCGGTAATAAACTAAAGTTTAACGAAGTTTAATGCCATTTTCTAATATTTTGTAATAGTGCGCGAAAAAAGCTCTCAGGTGTCATGGCGTCGGCTTTGATGTCACGCATAAGTAAACATGACAATGTCCAAATGAGTAATCAGCATAAATCAGATGATGTTTACATTGTTATGACGTCATGCAGCGTCATGCGCTATGATTCCCGTTTCGATCAAAATGGCCGAATGCAGTATTTTAATTTTTCGTTTTATTGAAAATCATATTAATCTCAATGTTTTGAATCAAATTAAATTAGTGTTTTAAATCCTTTTAATATTTTCCCTTAGAATCATTAAATCTTTGATTATTTATTTGATAGAGTCGTCAGGCCTATTATAAGTACATTTATTTTGACTGATACTTCTAAGGTATGATTTCACAAAAATAAGTGCTCGTACTTTGACAAATTGTAATTGCTAGACAGTTTTAAGTATAGACTATAAGAATTATTGATTTCCAATCAATTTTACAAACAAAACAAGAAACAGAATTTAGAATGCCCTAAAATTAACGATATCTGGTTAAAGCATTCGAGACTGAAAGGGTTAGTAAAAACGTTTCACTTAGGGGTAGGTACATCAAATGGTATTAGGTAGGTACATCAAATGGTTAAGGGGACGTTATCAAACGATTTCAGTAATATCCACTTTTGAAGCTCAAGGAACCTCAAATTGGTCGCCATAACACAGAAATAAATTAGCCATAGGGCCAAATGACAAAGGGCCACTTATAAAATCCTATAAATATTTTAAGTGCGCTATTGTTTACGCGCACTCAGATGTCGGGCCACATATTTGTTTTATAAGAATTATAAATGAGTGTTTTAACGATCATTTCGTGTGCGAAATGTGAGTGTCGCTTTTGTGTGGCGTTCTCACATTGGCTAATTGAGTGGGGTACTTAGTATGAGAGATGTGCACTCTATTATTTAGAGCTCGATGCGCGATCACGCGAATTTCCAACGTTGGGAGGGGGGGGGGGGGGGGTGATGGAAAGAGAAAGGGCTACCCTGGATTACTTATTTGTGGAAAACTTCCGTGATCACTCATTCTGATGTAATGGGGAGGTAGGTACTTAAATTGTTTCGTCATTGTCATACTCTACTTCAATATTCTATTTAGGGGAGGTTTTTCAGCCTCAAATAAACAGTTAGACAAGTTTTATATGATTAGCAACGAACCTTAGTGATAGCCTGATCACGTGAAACAGAAATACCTACGTATGTTCTTTTATATTTTAATATATGTGCACAGAAGAGATAATATGATATGTGTGCAATATATTATTAATAACTCTGTGCTAATGTAAAAAAACGTATTCACCTGTTTGAAATAAGATTAAAATTAAGATAAATTGTGATTTAAAATTAAGTATTGTTAGGAACTACGAGCAACGCTGAGCTGTGGCGGGAAATCAGCACTTATCAGAAAAACACGATTGAATGAGAACAACGTTGGCGTGTAATAAGTATTTATCGCCAAAGCTGTGGAGCTACCTACGCGATACCTTTTCTAAGCCTTTTATGTACTTTAGGCACGACTAACATACTAATGATAGAGTATTTATTTATTTATTTATTTATTTATTTACAATAAGTACACAAAACAGAATACAGTCATTTGAAACAATGATACATCATTAATGGACTTTGTGTTGGACTGTAGCCCAAACTATGTGTACATAGAAAACTTAATTTAGTGTGTTTATGATTCCTATACTAGCAAAACGGGTTTTATTGATGAAGTAGGTATATAGAAAAAAGAAAAAGAAAAAGAAAGGATACAAATCTAATCCTAATAGGTTGAAGACGTCTAGAACAGAGCTGATTTAATGAGTTTAATAAATTTATAAGGTCGAGGTTCGTAAATATCAAGTTCCGGGTATTCCGTGGAGAGATCATTGTACAAACGGCACATTCTTGAGATGGGGTTATAGTAAGAAGTATTGTTCCGGTAAGTGTGAAGGTGAAACGGTTTATAAGTACGAGTACGGGTAAAGCAGTTGAAATTGAGTTTGCTAAGCAAAAAAGGGGAATCGATTTTAGAATGTAAGATTTTGTGAAGAAGCTTAAGGTCAAGGACCTTTCTTCGGTTTTCGAGGGAGACTAGTTTAAAATGGTTCAATCGTTGTTCATAATTCAGAAGAGAATTACTCTTATTAAAGCGATATGACAAAATCTTAAGCATTTTGTTTTGCACACTGTCAATGTTGTTAATATGAACTGCATAGAAGGGAGACCAAACTTGGCAGCCATACTCTAAAATACTTCTCACAAGAGCCTGAAATAGATAAATAAGACTACCGGGTTTTATAGTATCTAGGTATAATGTAAGGTAGGCACTAAAATTTTAAGTTATAAAGTATTATAGTCAAACCCTGGCTTATAGTCAAACTGGCTGATTTCAATATGATCATCGCGATTTCCTAATATTAGACACAATGTCCTTCTTCCCAATAAAGCCCACTGATAACCGCGATCTTTCATGAAACCGCGAAAAAAATTCGATAAAATTTAATGTAGTTATTATTCAAAAAGTATTGCTCATTTAAATCTTTTATCTGAACGCCCGTTTCAAATTGAGCTCTTTCGCTTGGTTCTAAGGTAAATATTTGGAGTTCGGTGGCGGCACGTCGTGGTAACATTGTGAGATTAGGGTGTGTCGTTACGATGGCCGTTTAGATATGCTGGATGAGGAATGCGCATCTAGAGTAGATCGCCTGCAGCTCCGTGGCAATGGCGATGGGGCGACCCGCGTGGGGTGTCTAGTGCGGAATATGTCTTTGGTAATAGAATGAGTTTTCGTACGTGTTCTGTCTTATACTATTGCTATAGTCCTCCCAACGAAGAACAAAAACTGCCAAGTAGGTGATATAATTCGTGTATAGCCAATTTTGGCAGTTGTAGGAAATGGTGTATTAAACAACATACTAAAAGTACTGATGGGTGGTAAAGCTAACGGGGATGTAAAGGTCCCAGTTTTGTTTTTCGTAAATCACTCGTGAACGGTGGCCCATAAATCATAGAATATAGAAGTAAGTAAACAAAGAATTTCATTGATCTTTGAGATTGGTGATTTGGTATTTAGTCTCAAAACCAGAGATATGAGTAGGAAGCAACGGGGGACCACAGGGATCCCACGGACACTTTCAACAAACTATAATCAGTTTCGACTGAACTAAGTCTTAACTTTGAAGTTTCTCATTCAACATATTAACCAAAACGAGAAATACAATACGTATGACGCTGTCATAGGTACTTCTCCAGGTGATAGTGACTCGCATTTGAAGTACCTACTAGGCTGGATTTTACCAACAAAAAGTTATGCGAAAATAACTATCCCGGGGATAATTTGTATGACAATGACAGTTCAAAATCAGGTCATTCTATGAAATAGTAGCAATAATCTCGAGTAAAAAGTTACTCTTCGTTGGTAAAAAAATTACATTGAGCAGGATAACTTTTGACCATAATTTGCTTTTAAACTTAATGAATGATATTTATATGACTATTTGACTATTACTACCAGTTTATTAGAAACATCACTCATTGAATGTCGTAAACCACGCAAAGTTTATTATGGCTCGTTTTATATCCATATTGACCGAATTGAGTCTGACGTGAAGTGTCGCGGGTTATTCATATAAATATTACATTCAATGCTAAAAGTGAAAAAATGTGTTAGGGTCCGTTCATAATTCATAATTTCTTTATTTCACACAATTAATTGCAATGAAAAAGAGTAAATAAAAACAGTGTACAAAGGCGAGCTTATCTCTAAAAAGAGATCTCTTCCAGCAAACCAAGTTCCGATGAGAGAGTTTGATATATCAGCAAGGGTATCAGCAGCAATATACCTACGAGTACCTACAAAGCTAGAATATACTTAAATCCAAATACATCTTAAAATTTACTACCAAAATATTAAAGATATAATACTACTAATAAACTAATAAAATATATAAAGAAATTTTCACATACACATACATACACTAATAAATACATACAAACTACCTGAGATTTAAAGATAGTCCGTTGTTAGCTATACGCGTAAGAATGGAGACTGATAATTTTCGGGTCTGTTTTAAGAAACTTCGATAGGTCTATGAGGCCGATTCATCTTAATTTGACAAACAAAGTGGATGATAATTGATAATCTGTTACATAGCTTTTTTCAAACCAACCCTAAACATAAGAGAGTTCACAGTTTAACGTCTAAGACCCGACAGACAGAATGCGAGTTATCACTATTCCCGGATCCACTTTGTATCCAAAACTCTATACAAATTGATATCCAAGAGAAGTGACTACAGAGCCACAAACTTAGCTGTTCAGGTGGGAAAAAATTGGTACTACGGACTTGTCATCCGCCATCAAAGAGAATACATACTATATGTACATGTCCGCTATGAAGACTACTATGACACTAGCGACCGCTATCAACTGAACAGCTAAGTTGGTGGCACTGTACTATTCTGTCGGTCCTCAATCATATTATATTGGTTATGACTCGTCTCTTTTTTTTACATTAACCAAGATTTTATTTGCCACAACATACCATAACGAGGGCTCGGGCTCGAGATTTTTTCCGCTAAATTGTATGCAGAAAACTGCGGAAAAAATCCCATAAATTGGATGTGTTACAGAATTGAAGGAAAAAAATCTCGCGAAAAAAACACAGTTCGGACGCGCCCTAAGAGTGTAATTTATTAGAAAAGAAAAAATAATAAAACGTTTTTTTTTTTGATATAGAAAAAAACATTACTATAACTCTGACTGTACCTGTTTATTATTTTGCTTATTTAATTAATTAGTACTTTAGCAAGGCTTCGTTAGAAAGCCTAATCAGTACCGTGTTACTATTTAATTGCCTTTCAGCTTGCAGCTAAGGAGTTTAATTTGTAGTTCATACCTGAGTCCCGTGTTTTGCTAAAACTGTGTGATTTGTGCAGTCGCAAAAATATGTTTATTGAAAAATTAGTTAAGTAAGTTTTTGAGTACCTACTACGAAATACGTTATGTGACGTCACAATCAAATGCCTTCTACACATTCCTTTTACATCCTGTACAGTCTGTGTCTGTACAATACTCGTAAATGGATACAGTTTCCCAACGATATTTTGGCCCGCGGTGATAAGTAGAACTAACGCTATTTGACAGGTTGGTTAAATTAAGTTGCGTAGAACCCTCCTGAAAACGTCACTCAAGTGCCAAAAGATCATTGGAAGACCTTTAGTATCGTATAAAATAAAGTAAAAGCGGTTGTAACTGGAAACAGCAATATTAACTGACCTGCTCCTTGATTATTATTAAAATAAAGTTAGTTCATTTCACCCTTGTAATGAATATTAATGGTCTTGCTTAAGTCATAAAATAAACTTTATCTGAGCAACGGGCGACGCACAGCCACCTTTACGGTTGGGGCGGCAAAATTGGAGGATTTTACTCCCAGTTGCATCTGTCCATAAATAAGAAATAGGTACTGGATATCAGACCGACTACCCAGCCACATGGGCAAACTACATCACATAATTAAACTATGTAAGTTAAGTGCATCTAAACACGTCTCTTGTATCGGGGCCCCCTTTAATTTGCAATATCTCTCGTATTTCAGTATTTGTGGTTGGTGCGGCAACAGATATACACATTCTGTGAAAATTTCAGCTTTCTAGCTATTACGGTTCGTGCAGACGGACCCGGTGACAGACAGGACGGACGGACGGACGGACGGACAGACGGACAGCGAAGTCTCAGTAATAGGGTCCCGCTTGGCACCCTTCGGGTACGGTACCCTAAAAAACATGTACAAAGGCGAGCTTATCTCTAATAAGAGATCTCTTCAAGCAAACCTAGGTGGACAGGGTTAATTAACAAAAGATAGACCTACCTGACCGTGCACAATGATAAATATTAAATTAATAGACTACTTACTAATAAGTACATACATAAAAACCATACATAATATAAAAAAATAATAATACATAAATACATATAAACTTAAGTATATTAAGGTAGAGAAAGATAGTGTTCTTTTAAGCGATTTAAAAAATGTTGAGTGAAGGACTGTCCCTGATAGCTATTGTGTGTGCGGCATGGGGCCGCGGCCGGGCCGGCCAATAGCCATGGAAAAAGTGCACTACACTGTGTCGAAACGAAACTTACGTCTCGTCTTCCTTCATCGTAATATGCGGATGAAGAGTACTCACACAAACGCATTTCTCAGCAGGGCTACCATAAGGCACGCCACTCACCTCAGTCGCACATTTTCTCACAATTTTATGTCAAAATCAATACTCGCAAGTATGGAGAAACGTCATTGAGTCGCGAAATTTGACATTTATTTGCGCGACTGAGGCGAGTGGCGTGCCTCATGGTAACCCTACTGAGAAATGCGTTGTGCGAGTACTCTTCATCCGTATACTACGATGAAGGAAGACGAGACGTAAGTTTCGACACAGTGTAGTGCACTTTTTTCATTGGCTATTGGCCTCTGCTCTCGTTCCATAAAATCATAGTGAAAAAGGGGAAGAGATACCTTTGTTCAGCAGTCATCTGACATGTAATTAACACTTACAAATCAATATGTTTCAATGTTTCAACGCAGTGTTAAGCTAAGGCAAAAAAATATAAAAAATAAAACCGGCCAAGTGCGAGTCGGACTCGCGCACGAAGGGTTCCGTACCATTATCTATAAAAAACCGCAAAAAAAAAGTATGGGAGCCCCCCCAAAATATTAATTTAATTTTAATTTAATTATTAATTTTTTAAGTAAATAATATACTCAATATATTGTGAACATTTTAAGCGTCTACCTGCTACCATTATCAATATCGAGCAAAATTGAGCAAAAAAAATCACGTTTGTTGTATGGGAGCCCCCCTTAATATTAAATTTCTTTTGATTTTTAGTATTTGTTGTTATAGCGGCAACAGAAATACATCATCTGTGAAAATTTCACCTGTCTAGCTACCACGGTTCATGAGTTACAGCCTGGTGACAGACAGGACGGACGGACGGACGGACGGACAGACGGACAGCGAAGTCTCAGTAATAGGGTCCCGTTTGGCACCCTTCGGGTACGGAACCCTAATAAAAAATAATATTATATTCACTGGGAACTACTAAGCTCCCTTGTTACGTAGCCCGACCGAGAAACCGTTGTAAATATTACAAAGAACAGGGAAAACACAATTTTCAATTAAAACACAAATTTCAGAGTTCAGTGTGAAATGTTGACGAAGCAGCACAGACGGAGTTTCCTTAATTAACTTCAAAGATTCAATAAAATAGATTATAGGCGAAATTTTCAGTCCCTTAACATGCTAGATCCTCGCGCCTTAATCTCACAGTGGCCAAAACTATTATAATAAGTTATCAACAGCCTTATCAGGGCCTCTGACACGACAAATACCGCCATATTTCTAATAGTTTCGTTATTTTTCTACTCGTTGCTTCTTTGCTATTTTGGGAATAAATATATTCAGCATCTTAAATGCCTGAGGGGCAAAGCTCTCGGAAATAGCTGAAGCGAATTTGATAGCTACAGTCTCACGAATTTGCATGTAAGTAGTAATCAGATTAACATACGAATAAACCTTCAATTGGGTGCCTCCACCCTCCTCAACATCAAACGGCATCTAAGTAACATTTCCTCGAACAAAACAGCCCATTTATACACATACATTACTGTACACTACACACTCAAAACGCAAAGGCTTTCCTACGTCTTACATTATCTCGACACATTACCAAAACAAGCGCTTGCCAAGCGACAAGTAAATTACGTTCTACAAATCATACTCGGCTGCAGGGCTGCAGGGCTAATTAGATGTAAGTAGACGAAACAAAACACGACCTGAATCCCCGTTATGTTTGCGCCATAAATAGTTGGACTGTTTGCTCGGACAATGGGTAAGAAGTACTGAGAGGTTAGGTTGCCCTTGTTAGTACAGTGGTCCAGTATTGACTTACTCGGTGTTACCACGAAGTCCTATACCGATGTAGTTGAGACTTGTAATCTTTTAATGTATCGATTAACTTCACTTCGGCAACCTTTTTCATTCCGAGTTCCAACACTTCTTACTGATTATTATAATTTTACCTATACTACGAGTAGTTTTAAGACGTTTGTGGTAGGTATCTTTTTAGATAAAATTTGGACCTTATCTGAATTGCTAAAAAGGTTGTGGTAGCCCCCCCGGACACACATTTGAGGCACTTGAGGCGCTGACTCAATTTGAGGTTTGTCAACACGAGCTTTTCAATGGTCACGGTCAAAGCTCTGTGAATCTTAATTGCTACGGTTGTTAGAGGTGTTATAGAAAGCTTTAGGTAGATTGACACAGTATGTTTTTTAGTGAACACTCTTGTTTGCTGATACCCAACAATGCATACTTTTTTGATCATCTCGTTTGTACTGTCAGAGAATATGTCATGATATGTTATGGTATGGTTATTAAAAAGCTTTAAGGGTCTGTCTCAAGCAGTCTCGTTAAGCTATATAATACCTATGTGACAGAATCATCTGTTATTTTACCTACTTTAAGATTTTTCTAATGAGGCGTAAACGTTGTTTAAACAGTCACTTCTCTCTGTCAGATCAGCCCCTTACTCTATGCGAGAAAGAGAGCTCACAGCTCGCTCAGAAACAAAAAAATCTTCAATCCATCCACGCATTGAAACCATACTAAGTAAATGTGTGTGTTTCACTCTTGAAACAACAGCGCATCACACGCCTATTGAACCACAGCCTAACCGTAAGGGTCGGCGCACACTGGGCGAAAAAAGTCTCGCGAAGTTTTTTTGTGACCAATAGTCCAGCCAAATTAGAGATCAACCTCGGAATGGAAGAAAATACTCGTAAGCTGGAAACTCGTTTACACCATCATTTTGACGTTTGTGTCTTATTCTTAAAATATCGTGTTTGCGTCTTTCGCCTACCATGCGAGAGGTCCCGGTTTTAATCCCGGCTAGGAACAAAACAAAACCCCAGGTCTTGGATGTTTACATGTTTTTGATGTCGCTGTTTCTGGTTCCCACGACACAGAGTATCCTTGTGTGGGGCCAGAAGCAATGTATTTGCAAAAAAGACTATGCCCCTACTGTCCCACATTGGAAATGGCCATACAATTTATCTACGTAGGAGATGGGGTGTATGTGGGAATAACCCCTTGTGTGCCGCACGTATGTCGCGGGGTTAAGCCCACTCTATCCCTCGGATTGTTTGGGTATGCTAATGAGATGCTAATGACCGGACGGCTCATCCTAACTGGATCATCCGGAGTTACTCACCACTTTAGGAGTGGTATGTGAGGCTGAGGAGTAAATAGAACTCATATAATTTCTGTATTGTATGGAAATAATGAAACATTGATAGACGAATATAGAAAGTTGTTGCTATAAATTAAAGACAGCTAAAGGTGCGTACTGACTGAGACGTTACGTTACGCGTTGAACAGCGAGCATTATTACACAGCGAGCAGTCATGCAGTCAGTGCGTAGTGTTACGGGGAAACCAGCGCGCAACGAGTGTCCACTGTTCTCCTGGCTTCCTGCTCGATGCTCAACATGTCATGTAATGCTCGCTGTGTGAAGCTTTGGTCTGGTGATCATGACGCACAACGCTGCGATATGCGGTATGCGTTGCCGGACACTCAATCATATGAAAAACGTCGAGAATGTTCTCTTGTTCCGTCGCAGTCTGCGTCAGCGGCGAGGGGCAAGCGCGGTGAAGTGGGGAGGTGTACTGCCGCACAGCGCGGCGTCATTCTCGGTTCAACGCTGCGGTGTGCGGTGTGCTTCACGGGTTAACAATATGGAGCTTGGTAGCTGCGGCAAAATCAACTGACCACCTCGCCGCAGAGACGCTAACTGCTGCGTCGTGACGCTGCGTTGCGACGCATACCGCAGCGTTGTGCGTCATGATCACCAGACCAAAGCTTGACGCGTAACGTAACGTCGTCAGTCAGTACGCACATTTATACAAGCGCAAATTATAACTAATATAGTAGAGACCTGCTAACTTAACCGTGAACTGACGGGCGTCGCTAGTGGCTTTCTAGTATTGCCATATTTGGGAATTGCTTCCGTTCATAGAATGGCGTTTCAAAGATGGCGGTCGTAGTTCTGAATTCTAACAGTTCACAGATAACTTGGTAGGTCTGCACATATTTTGTCCTAGAACTCTCTTATCTTTATGGTAAAATAGTCAGAAATATTACAAAATAATATCATCTGCCACATAAGAAGTTAGAGTAATCGATTCATCAGGATCATGCAGGGAGCACTTGTCCAGTGGAGAGCGCATAAATACATTTTCCTTTGAAACACAACTCACCAATTTACGGGCGGCGGAGGGCGAGGTAAGGGAGCTGTGATTGGTTAGCCGCTGCGAAACTGTCTGGCGGCCCGTCATCGTACATAGGATGCGAACGTTTGTTGAATACAACAAACGTTTGGCGTGCCGCATTCCCCCGCAGGCGCAGTCAATTGGATATATAGTCTCGGTATCATGTCTTGCCGGAAGTATATTTTAATCAATCTTCTTTTCCGTCATTATTCCGTGGAGTACTTTTATTTGTCTTTATTATATATGCTGAAATGTTTCAAAGGAATGTTTCGACCGTTCGATATGAGAATAAGACTTGGTCCAATTAAGACTTATATTGAATCAGAAATACTATAGCCGTCAAATGAGTAAGACATTATTACAGCACTCCATGACGTAATTAAAGTAATTGGTTACGAAATTAATTACTTGATGTGTGTGTGTACTTGAAGAGGCACTTCTCAAAAGTGGTGGGTTCCGTAAATGCTTTTGCGGGGAAATAATAGTTGTTGATGATGATAATTTAATAGTATATAACATTGATGAAATGGATAGGAAATTAGGAACGTACATTTATTTTTTGTAATTGTTTTCTCTTTTTTGTAAGTAACTCAAAAAATGGTCAGATTTTGAGAGACCAGCAGCCTACTTCAAACTTTTTGCTATTAAAATCCGATGCCGTTCAGATACCTACTCACCATGGTTTTCAATCGAATACGCCATAGTGAAGTTTATTTTACATATAAATACTAAGAGTTGTTTCAAAACGGTCATGGTATTTTCAAATCACTATTAGTTGTGGAGGTGGATGTGTGGTCCCTGGTATACAAGGCGTTATGTTCTGTTAATTTCACTTAATAATAAACGGGATTTTCAGCTCTATATACAAAAAAGAAAAGATCTTTAATATTTTCAGATCAAATCGGGTTCATAGTAAAATATTTTCAGATATATTTATCTGTTATACTCTGCATATGAAGATGAAGCATTCAGTCAGTCCCTGCTAAAGCAAAAACCAGATTCAGAAGTTCTAAGTAAAGCTCGCGAAGTGCAAAATTGCGTCAGACCACGGACAAAGAAATCACTTAGAACGAATGGAGATGGATTGAATACACTGAAGCAAGATGAAGAAAGGGGCGACAAATTGCCGCTAAATGACACCCGAAAGGTCGCAGCAATGAATAGTACACAACTTGTGAAGGCCACAAGGAATAAATAAGCGTAGAACTCTAGAAGAGACTCTTCCATTGAACGCCAGTCTCGAATTTGGAAGAAATGAAATGTTGAAAATTTTTAAGTTTAAATGACCCATCTTGTTGAAATGCAAGAAATGGATGCCGATTGTACATTAGTCACTGTTTAAAAAAATGTAAGGTCGGTCTTAGCCAAATGTTTAGAATTTAACAGCAACAAAGCAAAAAGACAAAAATGGTTTCATAATGATATTTCGTGATGTATTTTTAACACCCGTTTGAAATTTACGACCTTGTTTGAGCCCTCAGTTTTAGTGTCGTCGTCCTATACATCAGACAGGGGTGTAAATGAATTAACGCAAAATAAGAAACTTTTTTTGTTAGGGACATAATTCTGAGCAACTTTAATTATGAAACCGATTTGATCGGAGAAAAATTATTTTTCACTTCCTAGTACATTTTGGCCTGAGTGGGTCAGCTGATTTGTATGGAGAAGTGAAAAATAAAGTTGCTTTGATCAAATCAATTTCATAGTGAAAGTTGCTCAGAATAATGTCCCTAACAAATAAGTTTCTCATTTTTCTTCTTTCTTCTTTCAAATATGAGCGCGTGTGCACAGTACGGGTACCACGATCAGACTAAAATATACATGTTTTCCCTATGGGCCTGCCTCGACTACGCTGTCGGCAGGGCCCTGTCTGACTCAATGTCTCTTTCTAGTCGTTCCATCAGAGTGAGACATCTATACAAATCGGGCACGATTTATATAGACGTCTCACTCATGATGGAACGACTAAAAAGAGACAGTGAGTCAGACAGGGCCCTGCCGACAGCGTAGTCTAATAGGCCCAAAAGCTGACTTACTGGGCTCCCTGATCAATGATCATGCATTCTACTTTAAAACAGCAGGTGGTTTCTAAACAATATCATCATGCAGGTAGCGATCGCAGAAGTGTTACTAGATACAACTGCTCAATGATCTTTGAAAGTCATTACTCAACTAAACGAAAAATAATACACCGCGATACATAAACACAATACGCAGCGAAAAAAAAAACAAATCGCTGCCGGTGAAAGGACAAATCGAATCTCGCCTCCCAATTTTACAATGTCGAGCGGCAAACGTCCACATCCAGTCTATAAAGCTGGCACTAGTCCATAAAATGTGCACAAAAAAAACTGCCCAACAAATGTCCCCGTCTGTTTGTCAAATCGTTGTCGTACGTGCGCCTTGTGTCACCAGCACCCACCATCCTCGCCGACTGACGACTACGCGAGCTGATTTTATAGCACCATAAAATCTCGAGAATCTCACCCTTAAATCACAACGCGTTGTCGTATTTCATCGTTTTGGTTGTCAATGTTTATTTTATATCATATTTTACACATCCCCGCTGTATAAATCAAGCCACGCAATGATATACATTAAGATCACGTACTTTTGGCAGAACCGCTTAGTTTCCCAGCTTCTTTGGCGGCGCCCGTGTTGACATATGGCCCCAAAGGTCGTGATATATTGTGTAATTGTTTGCAGAAAACTTGGGAAACAAAAGGAGGAAAATTACACAACGCTTATGTTGTGTGATGTTCTGGTCGATCGGTGAAGGGAGGCAGGATGTGTATGTAAACACCTAACGCCTCTCACTCTCGGTGGCTTTTGTGTTGGACGGTACCAGTGTCTAACTCCTGACACTGAACTTTGCTTGACCACCGTGCGTGATACGGGGTTCAATGTTTAAAGGCGGCTTTGTAAATTGTCTACATTCTATCGACATACAATATTATATCATTTTCACTCGATTCAGCGTCATAGTGATTCCACGTACAGTAACAAATACGAATTCGTAGAAAATAAAGAGTGAATGCTTAAATATTTTATTTGGCCGGCATCCTCGCCGACCGCGACCCACTTAGTAGCAACCATTTGTCTTCCCGATCCATCTTCGCACCAAATCTGATGTAATCTTGGACTCCTATTTAAGAATTTATCACCAGTGGTCCCTTCGAAGGAAAGCCGTGTTTCTTGGCTTTTGTATGCGTTTGGGCGCCTTGGTTTTGCTGACTTCTTGAGCTAAGAAAATTATGAGGTTGTTTGGATGTCTTTTACCTCTATAATCATAGGAGCACAACGGGCCATATTTTCACTGCAATATGTGGCCGGCATCCATTGATGTCTTTTTCTAACACGTGAGTAAGAGAGGGACACCAATAGTTGCCGGCTACATATTGCAGCAAAACCTGGCCCGTTTAGGAGCACCATAAACATGCTTGGCTATTTTCTTTAGCAATATCAATTATCTAATCCTATCGAAACACTAGGACCTGTGGCATGATTCTCGCGCCTTCGATATACGGATATCGAGACCAATATTGACGGATTCCCATACTAAATCACTCGATATAGGTGTAGATATCGTATATCGAAAGCGCGAGAATCATGCTCCTGGCCCCCAATTCTCGCGGTATCGAGATCATCTCCCTAGGCGAGATATTATATTGACGTTGACTAAGTAATATGTATGATTTTATGGTCAATAAAATTTTTGAACTGAACTGAACTGAATTGAACTGAATAAACAATTTCGATTCTTTCCGATTGTTGTGGTAACATCCCTAGTGATTAAAAAGTGGATTCTATGAAGTTTTAGGTTAGCTGTCAAGTTGGCTGTTATATTGGATAGGGTATATTGTAGTATATTTGTGGTTAATTTTATTTGTGTAAAGAAACAGTAAGAAACAGTATTTTGTGGACAGTCCTTGTACTACCTTTTGCGTGCAACGACATATTAGGCCCGATCATACAACGGAAGGGCGTACTTACACTACTACCTTATTCCCACAGGAAGCGGCCCCAATTGTTTACTAGCACACATACTGGTATTTTGAGTATACCACGTCATTTGGTACTCAATTACCATTATAGTAATAGGTACTTAGGACGATGTTTTAAATTAAATTGGTCCACAACACGATTATAACGGCCATTCAGAATGCTATTAGGTCGTCGAGTTTGTTTGGCAATTTACAGCCGGTTAATTTTGTAGTAAATGGCGTAATGTTTCTATTGGCGTGACAGTGAGCAGACAACGCTCGTTACATTTATAATAGCCTAATGAATATGTCCACGTAAAATTGGAAAAACCGTGAGATAACAATCTAACGGAAAAAAAAACGTTACATAAATCTGTCGATTGAAAACAATGGATTAAAGCTTTATGTTTTTTTTTGGTACTTACAAGTCAACCTAACACGAAGTTTATCCTTCACCTACCCTGACCCACGACTTTGCCCAGACATTCATAATTTCAGAAGCACAGTGTAAGAAGCACGGTACAGTTTACATTTTATCGACAGATTAAAATGTAACGAATTAAAGTTGTATTCTAACGGGTTTAGCAATTTCACGGCGACACATACAGACAATCTATGAAGGTTCCCAATATATGTACATTGAAGTGCCTATCGCTATCAAATATCGTAAACACCATGGAACACAAAATAGACTTATGGCTGACTTATTTTCGATAACTGTTCCGATTTGATAAAATGGTTATGCCTAGTTAAAAACGATTGAAGGGAAGTTTACTTCTACTTACAGAAATGCCCTAGGTTTGCTGGAAGAAATCTTTTTTAAGAGATAAGCTCGCCTTTGCCTAATTAGCCTTTCTTTTATAAGACTATCAATCACATTGTTTTCCGTGCAATAAATAATTATAAATTATGCGCAAAGCGATTTTGATAAAATAATGTTTATCTTTGTTCCGTAAACCTAACTGAATAAACTTATCTGAGAGCTAAATTCGTTAACTTATTCGATGCGTAATTATACGTCATCGGGGCTCAGGTGGCCGATCGTGTCAATTCTCTCAGCAAAGTGCCAAAAACTCAATGGAAAGCACTTCAAATGCTCTCTGGACACAGTTCACTCGTGTCTATTAACACAGGGGTCCAGCAAGGCTAATCCACTTAGGATTATCCGGTAAACAGGGAGGCCATTCTTGTGACACGAGCTATCTGTTAGGGCCTAACTGATAAAGGAACTCGTTTGCCATTGTTCGCAAGTCGTGTAAAGCCTAAGGGACCATACATGCTGGCAGTCTTGTGGGTCGGATGAAATTTGATGCGTTTTCGAATGGAGGAGAGATGGATTTTTAGTTTGCCGTCCATGAGATTAAATTGTATATTAAGATATAATTATTATTCTAAAAAGTTTTTGTCATCAAAAAGTGTCCTACTCCTAATTAATAGTGAATTATGATAGTAGTTTGATGACTCTACGAATCTATGACATGTCAGCATTTGATCACGAGCCATCTTATTATTAGCTAAAGTTCCAGGTTACTTAGCTCTACTTATACTAATAACTCTATCCCATTCCAGTCTTCTGTATTTGGCCCACCAACAAGACATCAATCTATCATTCTCAATAGAGAGAATTCGCTCTAATCTTATTATATGGATAACTGGCTAAACGTGGAGAAAAATGTATCTCTGCCAGCCCGTAGGGGAAAGGCGTAGATACCTACATAATGGTTGTTGTTGTTCTAAATACTGTACAACTGAGTTGAGTACCTCTGTCTAGTTATTAGGTAAATTGACACGTGAAGTATCAGTCAGTCATACTTTATACTTCATACTTTATTGATGTAAAAGGTGAGCTTATCTCTAATAAGAGATCTCTTCCAGAAAACCCAGGATGGAGAGGATAATTTAATAAAAGGTAGACCTACATATTTGCATAACGATAAATATTAAAATAATAGACTACTTACTAATAAGTACATAAATAAATATAATAACAAAAAAAATATTTATATATAAAAATTAAAAATATACATAGATACTAAGGTGAAAGATAGTGTACTTTCAAGCGCTTTTAGGGTTCCGTACCCGAAGGGTGCCAAACGGGACCCTATTACTGAGACTTCGCTGTCCGTCCGTCCGTCTGTTTGTCTGGCTGTATCTCATGAACCGTGGTAACTAGACAGTTGAAATTTTCACAAATGATGTATTTCTGTTGCCGCTATAACAACAAATACTAAAAAATAAAAGAAATATAATATTAAGGGAAGCTCCCATACAACTAACGTGTTTTTTTTTGTGGTTTTTTAAAGATAATAGTACGGAACCCTTCGTGCGCGAGTCCGACTCGCACTTGGCCGGTTATTTAAGAATGTTGAGTGAAGGACTGTCCCTGATAGCACTGCGAAGTTAAAAGTAAATTTTTCCGCACTACAGTTTTGAACACCATTCTGCCTGCCACCTTACCGTGCCGCGCCGGGTCGCCAGAGCGCCTGACGTATTAGGTAGGCTCTAATCCGACGAAGGCTCGTTAGGTTGATTGCACCTTGTCGCCCAGTGGCAGATGGTCGACGTAATCCGATCCGGTAGCCCACGCGACACTGCTAGCTCTTTTTGGAACAAGCGTTCGTCGAGCTGCTACAAACGTTGTGCTAGGTCACAACGTGTCAATCTGACTCCATCGAGCTTCTTCCTCCACCTCTTAATGAGGCGTTCAACTCACTTCGAGCTGTGCCGTTTCTTTTAAAAGAAGTTTTCTTTAGAAAATGCATCTGATGTTATAAGGCTGTTCTTTTTAGCAATCGTGAGACCATTTTAACACAATTGTATCTTTGTACTTGGTGGGTATTAATAAAATAAACAGCACATAAAATTCTATCATATTAGGCATAGGACAACTTCGCATGTGAACAGAAACCGATAAACATATCATGTCCCAACCTACTTGCACTAACGCACACCCGATCCCCAATGCGCAGAACAATGAATCACCAATCCATCCATTTGCACTACCAGGTGCCCAAGCCGTAGAAAGGCTCGCCTCTTAAAAATATTACCTCTTTGTGTAGGTTGCATCTGGTTGCATCCGGCTAAATTGCGCGCCGAAATTGGCCCGTACGTTATATCGCATTCAGAGTTATGAATGCGAAGGATATGAATAATTCGCACAAATGTATTGTTATGAGGGAACTGCATTTTCTCGTGTTGCTCCGTGTAGACACGGTCAAGATTTATGCATGCATAATTAACGTGATGTTGTTGCTGGCTGGCTGCAGTTTGTTGAGGCTGGCAGTTCGTAGGCTTAGCATGCATTGACAACGGATGCTGATTATGTAATGATTGTAATCGATGGAACCCTATAATTGGCTTTATCTCGTAAGTCTTTATATTAACATTTTTTGTAAAGATAAATGCTGTTGGCTTCCTGAATAAATAAATAAATAAAATAAATTATGATCTTCTTCTTCTTCTTCTTTTTATTAATGGCGTCCTAACCTCTTTTGAGGTTAATTTTGCCAGTGTCAAGTGGTCAGGTTCTCATTTGAGAACCTGGAAATTATAATGTCTCGAGATGATTTGATGACTATGATGATGATGATGATTTGTCGCTCGTTAGCACTACCCGGGAAGGACGTGAAGGGCTGTGGATTCCAAGTAATTCCTTCGGACGTGAGCGACTGCCTCCCCTTGATTATGATCAATTGTTTACGTACATTACGAAATAGCAGAACCACATTTGCACCCACAAAACCGAGCCTTCAGTTTTCGTATTTCCTGCCACTTCTATAGCTACATACACACACAACCATTTTAATGTGAACAAAAATCATTTGTTTCGACTAAGGAAACTGTAAGTAAAGTGTTTATGTCCCTGAAGGATGTGCCTACCTTTTAGTTATTTGTGCACTGCCTCCGCTGCAAGGAGAAGCGGACCTCTGATACTTCGCTTCCATATATATTTTATGATGCACTGGCTGGACTTCAGATCTGCTTGTTGCTTTAGTAAGGAATGTTCTGTGTTGTAAAACAGCATCGATTTGTGTCCGCTGCCGAATCGACATTTTATATTTCATAGTATTTTGCATTCACCGAACAGCGAGCCCGAAATATAGGATGTACAGATATTGGGTACGCGTTGAGTTTTCAAAGTTTAAAGTATCGTATGCAGGTAGATAAATCGTTGGATTGGATGACCTGGCACAGAAAACATAGACTACTTTTAAATCGACATCAGAAAACCCCATCCGGTTCTCAATTCGGTTGCATTTTCCTTTAGAGCTGACGGATTTCTAGCGCCTTTAGAAAACCACAGCGAGCAGGACCTACTTATGATACAATTCTGACTTCTCTCTCTCAATTCACTGTAATTTTATTTTATCTTAATGATGTTGTTATGTTACCTCACATGTAGTAACACGTGTTGGCAGCTTACCTGAAAATAAAAAATAAAAACTGTTTAGTTCACGCACGGCACTACTACCATTAGAATACGACACTATCCGATATACAAACATTCGCATTGTATAATGCCGGCGGCCGATCGTAGAATTGGGCACATCATGATGTGCCCAAATGTGAAATGTGATGAAACGATAAATATCATGACATGGCGGGTTTTAATGAAAACATGTCTTTTTAAAAGCATTTTTATTCAGCACCACGTGATGTTTTTTGTGTTACTTATACATGCCAAACGAACACGAAGACTATTCGGGGGCTTCGCTGCGCCCGCCCCCTTTAGTCTTCACCTAAGCTACCGCAGTGTTTGCCTTAAGATATTTCATAGTTTCATGATATTTCACGTTTGGGCACATCACGATCGATGTGCCCAATTCTACGATGGCCGCCGACAGATCGGGCATCGACACGTTATAAAATCAAGTGATTCCCATACAAATTCACCGCACATAGGTAGTAGTGTTGCCGCTCGATAGTGCCCTATCGATAGCCTATCGATAGACTATCGATTGTTGACGTCACAACGATAGTATCGATAGTCTATCGATAGTATCGATACTATCGATAGTATCGATAGTATCGATAGCTCTTTTTTAGCAATACTATTGATGAGCAACAATACTATCGATAGTATCGATAGTATCGATCGTTGAAAAATAATAAACTATCGATAGTATCGATACTATCGATAGTATTACTCGCCAATATTGCATAAACTATCGATACTATCGATAGTATCGATACTATCGATAGTTTTGGACGATCGATAGTGACCTTTATTTCAATAGTATTGGTTGCAAAAACTTACCCATTTTGCTACCACACAATAACTGTCGCTCGCTAGTTTAAGATTAAGTAACACACAACAAACAAACAAACTTCACGTGTTACGCATAAAAAACTTTGTTTGGATACCAAATTAGAACCCCTCACTATGCCTGCTTACTGTATTCAATACTATTGAAATAAAGGTTACTATCGATGGTACAAAACTATCGATACTATCGATAGTATCGATAGTATCGATAGTTTATGCAATATTGATGAGCAATAGTATCGATAGTATCGATACTATCGATAGTTTATTTTTTCTGAACGATCGATACTATCGATACTATCGATAGTATTGTTGCTTATCAATAGTATTGATAAAAAAGAGCTATCGATACTATCGATACTATCGATAGTATCGATACTATCGATAGGCCTATCGATTGTATACATGATTTTGGCGTTTTACTATCGATAGTAAAACTATCGATAGTTCGGCAACACTAATAGGTAGTACGGGGCCATTGTTTTGGCACGCCGGGTCTTGTCTCGCTCTCTCTCTCTCCCGCCAAGTCAAACGCCGCCGCCGAGTATCATAAGAGCTTATTACATTACGCTGTCGGCAGGGCCCTGTCTGACTCACTGTCTCTTTCTAGTCGTTCCATCGTGAGTGAGGCGTCTATACAAATCGTGCCCTGCCGACAGCGTAATGTTATAAGCTCTTACTCCGGGCACGTCCGTGTCGGGTCCCTTTCCGACGTGTCAAAACTAATGGCCCCGTACTGGTAGATATCGTACCTATATCGAATGCGCGAAAATCATAGGCTCATCCAGCCTGCCATGTGAAACAAACAAAACTAAGTTAAATAAAAGAAATGTGTAAACATAATTAATCGTTACGACATTAAAATATACATAACATTAAAAAAGAGATCATAATTTCGAAAAACTATTTGAACATAGAGCATGCGATTACAATTTAGTTTCGGAATAAACGAGCCATACAGAATGAGAACAAAATCTGAGGCGTAAAACCGCGAAATGGAACATAACATTTAAGATAATATTGCTATTCATTATAACGGGTTGCCATCTAAGATATCAGTTTACTTGCATCATTACCAAGGGTTCGACTTACAAGGAGCCGTGACTTCGCACCATGTCAACTTGGATAACAGAGTCGTGGACGAGGACGTATCTAGGAGGGAGGCAAGCACAAGCACATATTATACGATCGTGAGTTTGTGAGATTTGAATTTGAAAAAATCTAAACCACACTAGACTCAGACTCTGAGAGCGTTAAAATTACTTTATTGGTGTGAATATAAATAATAACTAATCAGACACCCATTTGTAGCGAGAGGAAAGATTAAAGATTTTTTCCTCTCAGGTGTACCCACTGTTCTTCTCCTTATTTTCGTGTACATGGGTAAAGAAAAGGTATTTATTTAGATTGTATGTAATAAATGTCTACTTCTTTAACAGTTACTATATTATTTCTTTTTAAGAAAAACAAGACAATACATACCCTCTGAAAACATAGCCTCATCATTGCGCGGGAAAAATTAACCGCAGTCCCGTGAAATTGTTTTACCGTTTCCTAAATAAATATTTTGATAAAACGGGCTCGCGTATCGTCTCACATTACAAAACAAAACTTAATTAACTTCCTCAAGCCCCCTCGTGGATCAGTAATTCCCCTCCTGAGTATGCACACGTACAAAACAGCAGCCGCTCAGGGGATTCTGTTTCAGTGATAAACAGACAAGCAACACTGGTGTTACAAGTATGAATCACTTTAATGTTATTCATGTTTTGCCACCACGTAGGTTCCTACTTAGGCTAAGTTTCCGCCCACATTATTTATTTGAGTTCTTCTTATTTTGATACATTGTTATGGTCTGCGGCGTAAATATATCATTTTATGAATGGCATACCATGTTTTTGATCTGCCCCATTCCATGAAATGGTCAGAAAGAGTAAAAAAGGAAAAAAATATATTAAAAAGTATTATATCCCAGTTGGGAAGGAAGAAAAAAAAGGCCAACAGGTTATCCTATAGTGTGGCCCCAGAAAAATCAAAGTATGTGCCTGTATGTAAATGTATTAGTATAACCTTTAATTAAGCAATGAAAAAACTTTGTGAGAATCAATTTGTCGCACCCATCGACCATTAACGAGTTGTCGAGAGGCTAAATGAGAACAATGGCTGAGGTGGCATTATTGTTCCATGTCCTGATTATAAGAATCGTCAAGTCATCGACCCATTATTGGCGGATTATAAATAATCGGTCAAGTTCGAGGTGGACTCTCACGCAAAGGGTTCCTCACCATCGTAATACAAGGAAAAAGTACAAACAATGAGTTTCTTGTAAGGGGACACCCTTATTTTTTATTATTTCGTGTTGTTCAGTATTTTTTTCTTTAAAGCGGCACGTTCTGTGAAAATTTCAACTCTTTAACAGACTCTAACGAAAACGACTGATTTAGACCGATTTGACCGAAGAAACTTGGATCGATTTAAGCTTGACATGACACACTTTTAATTCAGATGACACCGGACTAGAGTGTCACAATCACCTACACTCTAAGGCCTGTGCCTGTGACTATATAGCCCCGAAGGGCAAATTCTGTACCACCGCGGGGCGTTCGTGAGCTAAACGTGTAAAATATATTTATAAGTACATTAGAAATTATATTTCATTTTCATTCGTTCTTATCATATTAAACAAACTCAAGTGCCTACCCTTAAAGCTATTAAAGATGATTTTATTGTGACAGGCAGTCCTTTATGGACAGACAGGCTAGTTGGCAACCTTTAGATACGGAACCCAAGAAAACTCCCATTGTACAGGCGTTTGAGCACAGTAAAAGCAGTATGTCAACAAAGAGCGCTGGTGGCCGGGCGGTAAAGTAAGAACATTATAACTGGGACTTGCGGGTACGTAGTACGCCAACATCTGTCCGAGGCGGTTACCTGGATGCGAACTTATTTCTATGTGGCATTTGCGAAAATGTGTCAAACCCTTTTCCTGATAGTAAGGTTAGCTTTTTAATGGAGAGGGAACGCGAAAACTAGTCCGCAAAGGCAATCAGGGGGCTACCTAAACCTTAGGAAAGCTGATCCGCAAAATTACTTTGTCTTAAAACAAGTCTTGGTATTAGCACAGGGTGCTCATCCCATACAAATTAGAATTAGTAACCCTTCGTAAAAAAGAGATTGCGTGAGGAGTAAGATTTGTACTTTAAACGCCATGGATTCAGTTAACATACTTCTAGGTGGCGCTAATCTTAGAATAAATCCTATATATCTTAGCGCCATTTCGTGGTATTTGCAATTTTTCGATGGTGCTGCACCAAGTGATAATAGCCTAGAACTAAAGAAGCTTCGGTAGCATCACAGTTTACGCCGGTGTCATATTTTGTTCTAGGTGGTCTATCGGTATTAGTATAATATTATAGTACCTGTGGTATTAGGTAGAATTAGTCCATTATGGAGTTTTGGAATGATAATGATTAAAATGGTGATGTTGATAGATCATGATACTTAGCTGAATCGTTATGAAGGTGGTAGTAATACCTCTGTGATACTGAGATTTCGTTGTGTATGTGTGCGAAGTACTGCGAAGTTACACGACACGCATTGCGCACACACTTGCGGTGACCTGAGAGTTATCGTTAGATGACTTACTTGTCTCTTTGTTATAGTTTTGGATGCGGTCGAGACATTTCAATTACTGTGTGCAGTGCGCGAAGTCAACCTCACTGGGCAGTGATTGTTTATAATACGATAATCTTTACGACAATGTCGTGTCAACTAAGCGGAATTAAGTACTATATAAAAATGTGTTATAACTACGAAAAAAATACCGGCCAAGTGTGAGTCGGGCTCGCGCACGAAGGCTTCCGTACCATTATCTATAAAACGGCAAAAAAATCATGTCTGTTGTATGGGAGCCCACTTAAATATTTATATCATCTGTGAAAATATCCCGTCTTTTACTCTTTGGGTACGGAACCCTATAAATGAAAATTACTTAATCCTTCCTACAATTAATACGGTGTAAAATAAAACAACACCTTTGCAATTGCGGTGGCAGATGCACATTACTATTTGCGTGACAGAGAGCTAGCCCATTGCCCCGCAGCTAAAGTGCTCGTACATCTCGTCTCGTGCAAATATTAGCGTTTGTTATTTTTCTACCATTCATTGAGGAAAAATATTCATGTCAAAGAAAACGGATCGATCCCATGTCACAAAGAAAACTGGTAATAATGATAGCATTGACAACAATATTACATACGTCTTGCTTGTCGTAATGATCTGGTATATTTGTGGACAAATTGAGCAGTTATTATATTCTATTGCAGAAGTATTAATGCGGCTTAGACATGCCCGATTCCTCATGGGGCAGGTTGATAACTTCTGATAGTCGGATTGGCCACTACAGTCTATTCGTGATAAGAATACAGTGAAATCTAAATTTCACAGGACAGGACACAAACTTCGCGATCGAAAGTTTGCCTTCAACTGGTCACTGTGAAGTTGGCTTGATAATTGGAAACGATTTGATTGGTTACGGGGCGTGGCTAGGCCGCCGGACAGTGATGACTTTACTGCATTCTTATCACGAATAGACTATAGCCCGAAACCCCTCCACCAACCCGCACTGAGCCAGCGTGGTGGAGTATGGCTCAATCTTACTCGTATCCGGGTGAAGGCCTGTGCCCCTCGGTGGGCTACATTTACTACTCCGGTACACAATGACGGTACAGTGACAATAGCGAGTCGACGATGGTCATATCCCCGACGAAATCCGGGGTATTTTAAATTTGAAGTTTCTGTCTGTTTTTATGTGTGTCTGTCCGGGTCACCCTAGCACACAAACGGGTAGACGGATTTCAATGTGGTTTTCTGCAAATAGTAAAAAAAAAACATATCTCGAACACTACAAAAGGAGAATGGGCATTTGTGACCCAGGCCCGACAGGAACGTGACTTGTCGATTTTTTTACCATCAACGAGTAGCGAGCGATAGTAGCCGGAACCTACAGCTTAACGTGTCCATCCGAAACACGGAAGCGCCCAAAACAAATGCCACATATAAATGGACCACCCATCCAATGCTCGTCTCGGACAGATGTTGCTTAACCCGCACGATCGTTTCCGATGCGTGGATACCGCTCGGCCACGGACGCTTCTAGATAATTATACTAATAATAATACTGTATGGAACTCATATTTTACATTTTTCATACTGCGCCTGAAGAAACTTTACAGCAATGTATTTATATGTTAGCCACTGATATTGAATATAAAAAATATATATTTTTGTTACGATTAAAATAACAATGAAGTATGTCTCGTTCCTGTCGGGCCTGAATAAATTTTGTATGGATCGTGCCCATTCTTCTTTAGGACAGAATTTCAAGCAGATTATGTGTTTAGTACTCCTTCAATATATTTGTCGTGCCATACTCCAAACAACCTGTAGATTATAGGACAAATTTACTTTAAGATTTCATGATTTCGTTCTAGTTCACTGTAAGTAATTACTTATCTCATAAAAACCTTACATGAATGATGAAATAACCGGCCAAGTGCGAGTCGGACTCGCGCACGAAGGGTTCCGTGCCATTATCTATAAAAAACCGCAAAACGAATGTATGGGAGCCCCCCCTAAATATTAATTTAATTTTAATTTAATTATTTATTTTTTAAGTAAATAATATACTCAATATATTGTGAACATTTTAAGCGTCTACCTGCTACCATTATCAATATCGAGCAAAAATGAGCAAAAAAATCACGTTTGTTGTATGGGAGCCCCCCTTAATATTAAATTTCTTTTGATTTTTAATATTTTTTCTTATAGCGGCAACAGAAATACATCATCTGTGAAAATTTCAACTGTCTAGCTACCACGGTTCATGAGATACAGCCTGGTGACAGACGGACGGACGGACGGACGGACGGACGGACGGACGGACGGACGGACGGACGGACGGACAGACGGACAGCGAAGTCTCAGTAATAGGGTCCCGTTTGGCACCCTTCGGGTACGGAACCCTAAAAAGGCCACACCATACCATGTTCGTCACATTCAGTAAACTTACATGCACTTGGTCTACTTTACTTTATAACAGCTATAGCTTGTTTCATAGAGCTAATGAACTGACAAATTGCCACCTAAAATCTAGTACCTTTGAAATATCCTACCCATATAAAAGGACCAGACACTCTACCTACTTTCGACTTTAGAGACCGTTTGTTTCAAATATATCTAAAACTTTATGGTGTAGCTATAAAGCTGTCTGTAATAGACGTCCACCCTATAAACGTTCTACAAAGTAAGGTATCATAACATAGTTTTAACATGCCCGTGAAATCCTTGTTGACGTGATGAACCACCAGTAACTTTTTGCATTATTTACGGTGGCAGGGTATGTTTTTAGTGTTTGTAATTTTATTAAGAATGAATGTTTTTAAGTTTAGAAAAACTCGATGCCTCAACCTATTGAAGTGATTCATCATCATATTTTAATTTATCATCTATCGATTATCATCGATTCCTACCTAACCTAACAGCTCATTTTTCAGTGAATCGAATCTGTCAGACCAAAGGTATACCTACCAAATGTAGCCCATTAATGTCCCCACCGAGGGGCACAGGCCTTTACTCAGTTCCGAGTAAGATTGAGCCATACTCCACCACCTACAGCTTAACGTGCCATCCGAAACACGGAGTGTCCGATAATGTACTTAAGACAAATTATCATCAATGAGATGATTAATTTGTCTAAGTACATGGTCAGCACCGGGATTCGAACCTGCATCTCCTGCGTGAGAAGCAAGGTGAAACCCACTAGACCACGGAGCACTGTATACCTATACCTACTGTATATTTCATAATCCTTTTAGCTGAGCTCACTGTGCCCTAACGTTTATTAATTTGGCTAACGAAGTACTTCATTCTATGATTCAATCATAGCAATTGTTTGATTCAGCTCTTGCGATATTGAAGGTACCTACCGTACGCGAAATTAAACTCTTTTGATCAATCAACCTTTCAATTGGACTTCTAAAATAATCTTACATCTTTGTATTTGCAGCATTAAATATTTTAGTAATTTTGTAGATTTACTACATTTTACTTATATCTATTACATGCTCTATCTAAGGAGAGGATATTCAAATATATCAAATCTTAAAAAAAAACTAATGTGTCCAGTTATAAAGCTAAGTAAAAAATTATGTTCGCTCCAAGCAGGGGTGGAATTTCATTTTGCTTTTAAATTGAACGGTGAGAGTAAAAATATTCAATATAAGGCCGAATGGGCCCGTGTGTTTGGGTATTAGCATATTACGGCCTATCCGTGCAGCGGGTAGCAGCTTTCCCTTTCCGTATTTGTTAGCGAGATTAGCCTGCCCTAGCATGATGCTAACAAATTGCAGAGGTGGTCTTACCGGGCCTTATTGTTCAAGGAAGGCTAACAGTTCAATTTGGACAACTTAGTTGAAATCAGCATCTAATTATGAAACTGCCCACTAGGAGTTTAATCTGCATGCAAAGCAAAAGCAAAGCATTTACTTGTAGATTGGCAATTTAATATAGAAAATAAATTTTGGCGATAGTGGGGGTACGACTTGTATTTGTAGGTACAGTTAGAAAATGAGATTATGACTTTCATTATTTTTTCCTCATTTTTTCTTATATTTGCTATTTCCGCTTTGTGACTTGTATTACAATTATTTTCTGCAATAAATTGCTTGTCTATAGAGGAGAGACCACTTAATTACCAGGTTTTTTACTTGAGTGAATTTTAGATGCCAATTTTCCAATACAGAAAGAACTTTGTTTACATGTTTGATTAAGTTTTTAATAAAGCAAATTGCGACCCGGGAATGATTAATGAACAGAATTATCATCTGGCGGCATCAGCGCTAAAAATGTGGCCAACTAATTTAATTTTCTTGTTATATAAAGTCTAACCACCTTCTGAAAGAGCATGATATCTAGAAAACTTAAAAGTTTAGCACTGGTTTTAAAGGCACACTCAGAGGTAGCAGCAGTTTTTTGTTAATTTATAATTTAACAGTGTTCAAAGAAATAAGTGCTTTAAAATTCTCTGCTTTGAGCTAACCTGCATAGGATTCAACTCACTCAAAGTCGTGCATTTTTAAACTTATCCACACAAATTTGCATTTCGCAAAAGAAAATTAAAAAAAACTTCTTTAAATAGATTATTTTTACGCTAACCCTCGCCAGCGTGTATGAATATGCCTATTTAAAAATGTATTTTCCGCTGCTTTAAATTAATTAACGCGAAACCGTAACATTGTTCGTACTTATTGCTCTTTGGCCAAAATTTTGTCGACACTCTCATCCAAAAAAATAATAATAAGTACATGAGGATAATATAGATATCACTTATTACTATTGTCTGACATAGGTACGGATTCATAGGATTTGAAGCCTAACATAAGATCAAAATCGCGATCCAATTTCGAATATATCCGTAACATCTGAGTTTAATGTTTGTAAGCAGACTTCTAAAAACAAAAATCATTATACTTATTCCGGCTTGCTTTTGAGAATTGCTTAATTTTCCAGGATTATTTTGCGTCATTAATGATTTATAAGTACATACAGCTTCTAGTTAAATTATCTCTTGAACTGTGTTCGTGTTCTGTATTTTACATATGTTAGAAGCATCCTCGAATATTTCTGTATACCCTTAGCATACAGTGTACGTAACATGGTCGAATGTGATTACAGAAAAAGTTTCTAAAACACCTAAGTTTCCGTGACGGATTTCATTCCGACGATTATGGAGAGGAATGCCGTCATCATAAAATCCTCAACCTCGAATCCCGTCGAGTCATGTTAAATAGCTAATAACAAAAATTTTGACAGAAACAACTGATACCAATCAATAATTTTAATAGTGTATTAGACAAATAGGCATTTTCCTCTCTATTTTCTCACAATCAAATATCACCCTAACACACACACAAGCAAAATACACTTTTTACAGACAAAGGATATCCTCCCGTCATATTTCCCATTTTGTCTTATATTAATTTCATAACTATTTACTACCTATTTTATTACCTACTTGATTATTTTTACCCATTTCCACCATTAGGTCACAAAATAAGAATATATTTGGCCTATGTTCAATTAAATTTTTAAGTTATAATAATGTATATTGTACTATGGACGCAGTTCCCAAATAAACAAATAAACAAATTTCTAGCTTAATGTTTACCTCAGCTGGCATTAAGTCAGCTCTGTCTCTCTATCCCAATCTGTCAGCTATCAGCTAAATTCCAAGCCTTGAGAATTGGATTTAGTAACACAAACTTCAAGATTTACTTACATTAACAAAATAATACAAGTACCTTCTCTTACTTTGAATTTCTGTGCCATTGATCCGCGCTCGCGCGCGCGATGTCTCGGAAGTTTTGCAAAACAATCGCCCCGCCATATTTCTTCTTTGGTTGCCATCTCCTATCGAAGGTCGGTAGTTATTGCGGCTATATGAGTCCCTGAGTCAGAATATTGGTCAGTGCTATTGAATTGAACCATCAGCTTAACCAATAATCAGCCAGTGAAAATCTACCTCATACTTTATACTTTTACTATACCTCATCATCATCATCAATCAACATTTTCTTGGAATCATCATAAACGTAAAATGAATTCCCGCTTTTAATCCCAGTAATTATATGCCCGATATTATAAAAGTAATGCTGGCCTTGTGCTAACAGACCAATTTCTCACCAACCTTTCTCCGTAGACAGCAGGTAAGGTGAACAAATTTGACACAATTTCCCGTAAATTGGAATCATTTGCAGCGAGTCGTCTCGGCAATTTAGAGTTACAATTAATTAGTGTCATACAGAAGGGAACGGCTAATGCCCCAGCTTAGTAATGTAGGTACCTTTATTTATTCAGGGCGGTTTGTTTTTGTTCAGAATATTTCTAGGGTTCCGTATAGAAGGAGATCACTGCATCCAATCGGAGTGTAGGCGCTCGCGCCTTCCATTCATAGAGTGAAAAATAATTTTTGGTCCTTTCTTGAGAATAAGTTGGATATATCTGACAACAATCATATCCTTATTCGTAACATAAAAGTGGTAGTCTTACACCCAATGCTCTATTCCGCTATGAAGTGTACTGGTATACTCACACGGGCTCAAATCCTCACCAGAAGAGGCCTTCCTTTTGGGGGAAACACCTGAAAGGACCACTTCCATGACTTAGCACTCTATTATGAAGACCTCCTAAAGCAGGCAAATTGGTAAATTTCTGAGACGGGTCCCTTGCTACGACATTAGGCAACGCTTTTACGTCGAACGTATGAAAAAAGAAAAGAAATTGCTAACCTCTATGGCACAATTTCTGGAGACAGCCAGGACCCGTAATGGAAATTTGCATACGCACCTTAAAATTTTATTCATAAGGAGAAAATTGTTTCGCCCGAGTGTATAAGCGACGCCGCCGTCGTCGAGCGGGCTGAAGACCTCATGAAGGAGACTCACTGAGGCGGGAAAAAATCGAATTATTTTCCCTCTCAACCATTACCGTCGGAATACAGGCGGTATTCACCTTATCATGAGATTTACCTGCGATACTTCAAGTCGGGGTCTAAATAGTCAACGCAGTTCACCCAAAAACGTTTTGAAGTCAACTTTTGAGCGGGAGTAAAGTTGGTTGTCTTATTTCAGTTTCAGACAAGGGTACCGTCGTTTTCACCACCAGGTACACTTTTTGGACTTTGTACCGTACTTAGTTCTTGCTTTGTAGGGGCGAAGATTGTACTGCTAGGGGTTAGCTCAACCTGCAATAGGTACTGGGCGACATTAATAACTGGACATCCGCCGATGTTTCGCAAAACTCTCTCTGTGAAGAACATTGATTAAAACTAAAATCATTTATCATTTAACCGTTTAACTTAGGTAATTTTCACTTAGGTAAGCATAATATTACCAGAACTGCTCAATACTAGGTACAAATACAAACCGGGCAACGAATAGCTTAAACCTAGAGCCATGAAACGTTGTACAGGGGTTCCTTATGTAGCGTATATTTTAGTACGCGAGTAGGTTAATCAGGATGAAATATTGTCTTTTCAGTCGATTAAATAGTAAACGGTAAGTAATATGTATAAAGGCAAACATTAACAATAATTTTATACGAAATTTTCAATTAGTCGTAATGGACTCGTATGTATGCATCAATAATTAAACTTTGGATTTACAAATCGACTAAAAGCAAAACCCATTAATTTAACGAATTTCACTCGACACAGACAGACAAAAGGGTTGTATTCGCATTTGGACTACATCAGTATTAAACTCAGCAGAATTATGTTTTCGGTTAAGACTTCAAGTCCGTTCACAAATCAGAATCTATTTCAAAATAAACTAAAGCAATTTTGATGAATTATATTTAGTAAAAATATTGTAATTTGTATTTATTTTTTCAAGATAAAAAAGTGAATATCACCGTCAAGGGAATTATCATTTTTCTCATACTTGTGATAAATACTTACCGAGGGAATGAAAGCAACTCCCTTAGCACATGACAGTCATTTTTCTCATACTTGTGCAGATGGTCCTCATACTTGTGCAGATGGTTCTCATACTTGTGCAGATGGTTCTCATACTTGTGCAGATGGTTCTGAAGCTAAGATAAGCTACGTGTTGATAAATACTTACCGAGGGAATGAAAGCAACTCCCTTAGCACATGACAGTCATTTTTTTAAATTACAAACATCAGTACAGTGAGCACCAACATCATTTTGCGTTCATTAACTGCGAGCTGAGCTGAGTCAATGGAGCGAGCGAGCTGCCATTACCATTGGGCTTTCTTTCATTATGCGCGAAAGAGGAATCCTGGGTTACAGTGTTGCCAAACTAAAAGATTTGACGGCTGCTGCTCTTAGGCTGGATTTTACCAACAAAAAGGTGTACGAGAAATAACTATCCGGGGGATAATTTGTATTACAATGACAGTTAAAAATGAGGTGATCTGATCTGTGTCTATGAAATAGTAGAAGATACTCTCGAGTAAAAGTTACTCTTTCGTTGGTAAAAGACTGTTTTAACCATAGATAATAATGCAGAAAGGAGGATGCAAACTCTATGGTTTTAACCTTCTCTGATAAAAATAGGTTAGTTACTAATTAGAAACTATTTTATTTATATGTATACATTTTCTCGGTTCCTCCGACGGTACTGTACCTACTACCTCGGTACGGTAAGAGTAAGATATTATATTTTTGTATAATATCTTACCCTTACTCTCAATACCTTATTGGATTTATTGAGAAAAAAAAATTCAGTAGAAGATTATTATTTTTTATCTTCTACTGAATTCTCTGCTTTTGATACAGCAACACTGCAGCGTTGGTGGTAAATTTCAATAAAAGTGTTTTTGCACGTGTATAGTATAGGGGTTGGAACCTTCAAAGGTAAAATTGAGGTCGTATTTCATCTGTCAGTTGTAGCTTTTGTTTTTAGAGCTGAAAGGCTGACGTCAGATGGAGGCGGCAGATGGTACCGAGTCCAAAAATATTCTTAAAATATTTTTATTGATTACAGAAAGCCAAAAACACGCGACTTCATAATAACCGGCCAAGTGCGAGTCGGACTAGTAACATTATCTATAAAAACGACAAAAAAATTTTGAGGGTAAAAAATCAATCGAGCTAGGTCTCATAACTGAAAAATTGCGTTATTTCCGAGTTTTCATGCTTTTATCATACCCGTGCAATAGGATTGACAATTTCACTTTAGTACAATGAAAATAAGGCATAAATTCCAATGACAATATGAAGAAAGTAAACTCATTGCGATCTCAGATCACGTGACACTTATTGGCGCATTTTCGGAAAATTCACACAAAAAGGTTTCGTTAAAATAAGGTCAAATCTAAGTTCATCATCAGTTATTCAACCTTCTTGCTTGCTAAACAGGCAAAATGCCTGATTGCTTCTCGTTTGCAGCTGTTCCAAAACAGCAGCAGCAGCATATTAATCGATGTTAATGCAGTCAGATGACATGAATATAATGTGTATTGTGTTCGTACCACCAACCACCGAGCAAAGCTCGGTTCCCAGATATTATTTATTGTAGCGGCGATAGAAATACATCATCTGTGAAAATTCATGGTTCATGAGATACAGCCTGGTGACAGACGGACAGACGGACAGATGGACAGCGGAGGCTTAGTAACAGGGTCCCGTTTGGCACCCTTCGGGTACGGAACCCTAAAAAGGGTTAATTGCAGGTTGGAATCCCACACAAAAGTTACATCGCAAAATTATCGATGATGATTTGGTATTAGCTAAGGCAGACATATTGAAACACATCTCTTGTATGACTCCCTTAATTAATTAATTCTTTTGTAGAGACATATTATGAATGTTTAAACTCTCTGCATGTTCCTTACTAGCACTAAACAGACAGACAGCCGGACAGTGGAGGCTTAGTAATAGGGCGGGACCCTATTGCCTTTTGCATTGTATCGAAGTTGTGGCCATTTTACGTAACTGAGGGCCAACCCATCGCCGTAGTGTACATGGCTTACACAAAAATCGTAAATTGGTTCCCCCAACAGCCAGGCAGAAGTGCCTTATTCTTCTTCCTCAGCCCATAAATCAGAGCTGCGAATTCCACGATGATTCTGTTCTCTCATACTTCCTCGGAACTCTGAACAAAACTAGCTATCTATATTCAAATGCTGTTCTTATTTACAATAACTTTTACAACAATCACTGTACTAACGTCTCGAAGCGAGAGTTCGTTTTTATGGCAGTCTAGTAGGAGAGTTGAGGTAAATGTAGGGTATTCGGTATTTCAGAACAAGAACTTTGGAACGAACTGACAGGAGTACTAAACACCATGGACTGAAGGAAAGGAACAATATATTTCATATTTATTTATATAAGTATGCACTAGTTTATGTAGTCTATTGATTTGTAAGTAATAATTATATGTATTGTACATATGGGTCTACTCCTGCTCAGCAATCCACCTGTCTCATCCCTATTTGGTTTGCTGGAAGAGATCTCTTATTAGAGATAAGCTCGCCTTTGTACACGTTTTCTATGTTTTTTACTGTCCTATGTAACTTTTTGTGTGCAATAAAGAAATTATGAAATTATGAACAAACACATAAAATCATTCCTTCAGGTTCATCTGGACAACTTTCCCAATTGTCTACACTACAGTACAATACATAACTAACTAACAAAATTAGTTACTATCCTTGTATTTTTCTTGGCAAAACGTTTATTATGAACTATAAATTTTAATTTTAATACACCCCTATAAAAGATGTTTCCTAGAGGAAACAATAGATTCAACCTTATGTCTCATGGGGAAGACCTGGATTCGATTGGCACAGGACCGGACAAGTTGGAACACTTTTTATTTTTGTTTTGTTTAAATTATAAGATAATTATTATATTAGTTACATCTATGTATTGTTTAGTTGTTTTTCGTCCCAAATAAATAAAATAAAAGGGCTTACCCAGAGCAGTGGGCAGAAACAAGCTGCCGATGATGATTATGAATTATGGATATCTAAGGCTGCCTTGTTTCAATGTCTAAGGCTGCCTTGTTTCAATTTTCTGATAACTTTCTAGCCACTGTTTCCAAAAATCCACATTAATATCTGTCTACCACAAACAGATACACATACAGAACGCTTCAAACTTATAAAACACCCTAATTTTCGTCGTCGGGATTAACAAAACAAACACAGCGCCTTAATTCAATCATATCATGACATGACGTTGATTTTCAACGACCTTTTACAAAACTGCACGCGTAATAAATAGCCACGATTTTCCGCCGCCAACTCTCACAGTACCATTTGAAGGCATTTTGGTAGAAGTAACTCTCGAGAATATTTGCGTTCGCGCGAGTTCATACTTCGCCGTTATGTCTGGTAGTTGCGTTTTGCTCTGTAAATATTTATAATGCACTCGAATCTCGACTTCATATTTTTCGCATTACTTATGCATAGAATACAAATTGGTGGACGTGACATCGCTAGATCGGGACCGCCCATATCTTGAGTGAGAGAGTTAACCATTCATCCGTAAGTAGTGGATTTTCAAAATGTAGGATTAATTTGCGTAGCATCATGATGTAATCTATCATCATCATAAGCCTGGGAACCCACTGTGGAGTATAGACCTCCTCATGCAACTAGTAATCTGTGCATGCATTGGGTTCTTTTGTCCAGGTTGAAGTTTATTTTTTGATAGGTTTTATATTACTTAGTAATTAAGATATATTATATTTATATGTATTTATAGATCATAAGTTTTAAGAGAATTAGGCAGTTAGAAAACTGTGGGATCAATGACTATCGTGACAATAGCCGTCAAGAGGTATCCTTGGTGTGACGTTTTTGTTACTTTGGTGAATAACGAAAAATATGTTTTATTAGCGAGTAAGGTACCTTAACTATATTTAACCATTCTGTCATACTAGTGGTCCGATCATCGAACTGTGTGGACATTCTTCCATACTGTTAGACTGTTGAGTTTAGAGGTAGAATTCAGCGCAAACTGCGTCACGGCGAACCACAGCCTGTGGTTGCTAAACTCTGGTCTAATTTAACTTTATCGTTCAACTATCGACACACACGACACACTTGTTGTAAAAGGATATTAGAATTTAGCAATAGAATTTAACAATGGCGACATGTTCTTCATTTGTAGGTACCTAGGTTTCATTTTTCCAAACCGTTTGTTTGCAGCAGGTGAAAAAGTTACGCTTGCTAGAATATTAGCACTATTCTCCGTACCTTTGACAACTCCATTTATAAGTTATTCAGATAATTTTGCGTTTGAAGTAGTGGACCTAAGTCGTACAATAGCATTACGATAGCATTTTTTTTCATTATGTACATACCTACACGAGTTTACACGACCAATTAAATTGTGTATTTATAGAGCACTGAAGAAAGAATGACTTATAAATTTTAACAGTGAAAATTAAAAGTTTTCGTTTGTCAACAATCTTTGTTCCAAATGAAATTAATGTAGTTGACGCTTTTTTAATTGCACACAATAATGCATTTCGTATTTTCGGAATTTCTTTATTGTACTCACATGATGAATGACAGACACATATCTTATAGAATAATCGTGTACAAAGGCGAGCTTATCATTTATTTACAAAATTATATTTGGTCGGCAAAGCTTGTGTTTTCATCTTTGTTGCATGATGAAAACTTAATATTATGCCGCCACTCAACGCACTCTTGGTTTTCCCATGATCCTCGCCATTTCCGACCATCTATCTAGTGATCCTTATTTTATTTGTAGCGCTAAAGTATTTTTTAGGGGCAGACTTAGAACGCTACAGGTTAAACATATCAAACGCTAGACCGATGTTGGAAATCAAACTGGTATCGCTTACAGACGTCTATTGAATATTATGACATGTGCAACTACTTACGCGTATTCACCAATAACTGCGGTGTGCGGTTAAAAAACGTTGCGTCACTCATATAACCGCAACTCAACAAACCCTGCATGCATAAACAACAGAATTTCATACGAAATTGCATCAAAATCTGACGCCAGCAATTTGTGCCCCGCTATACAGGGTGTCCCACCCTCAGGCGTGGTGCGGGCAGAATACTAATCCGCTTATCTGGTACGATCTTAGATCCGTTATAACTAATATATCGGTTCAAGATATCTTTACCGCATATTGGATGAATTAGGCAGGCGCACTACGCAGGCGGGGCATGTGGCGCACAAACTCTATTAGTTTCCACTTTGTTTTAAATCAATTTTTGCTCAGAGTTTTAGGTTAACGAGGTGGATTTAGCTCCGGCACGAAGTGCTGGATACATTTTCGAAATTTCCTCCACAATGGAGGGAGACCACATCAAATAACAAACTTTTGAGGTTTTGCGTGCGTATGGAATTCCAGCTTTTGACATTCAGCCGGCAAACCTTGTGTTTGCACTTTTGTTAAATACAGCAACATTAAATCAATGAAATTTGCGCATTTTAAATAAAAGTTGTTTTTGTAAATGTTTCTGTTAACGTTTCATTGGTAACCTCTACTTAAATATGCTTTAACAATTTACACAAATACAAGGTGTACAAATGATGCTGCTCTGCTCGTGTCACTTTTTGATATTTATATTGCCACACCTTATCATCCCTTTAACCCTATTAATACCCCTATTTTATTCGACATGCCCTTTATCGCAATATATTATCACCCCTTTATGAGGGGCTTGGACACCCGATATAACAAAAGAACAATATCGTAAATTATAGAAGTTATGTCCAGACTAGACGATAGAGTTATGAACGAAATTGACAAACTCTGAAATTTTCAAATACGACTTCAACAGCTTGGCTACCATAAAAGTGTGGCCGGATGAATACAAAACAAGTTCGGGATTTCCTCCTCAAATGATGCTGACAATATTTCTCGCTGTGCAAATAAATATGAAATGAATATAAAATATTCATATGCAATGCAATGTCAATGACGTGACTGTTGCATAGGAGTTGGGTTTATTTTTGTCATTCAGTTTTATTTGCAAAGGTGATATGGTAATATGGAGAGACAAAGCGAAATATAGATTCCCCACGGATAAGGAAAGCCTTTTGGACTACTACGTCGCTATCCGTGAATTGCGGGAGTTGTCATAAACTCGAATGTTTTTGGAAATGATGACCTCATACAGGCGAATAATCTACAAGTTCAAGATTTAATCGAAATCCGAGTACAAGCAAAGAACAAAACTGTAAAGTATCTGGTGTACGTAATAATGTAGATAATTGTAAACATAATTTACCAGATATTGTACTTTATTACGAGGGGAAACCCCCACAGCAGCGCTTACAGCAAGTTATTATGTAATATTTTATCAAATTACACTTCCGACGAGCCTTTACCCCGTTTGAGATGGAGGCCCGATTCCGTCAATATGTGAACTAAATTGACTGCTTGAAGTCCGACAGTTATTATCGGTCTGGCGATGACTGTCAAACGCTATTTTCCTCAATTATTTTCGATAGCTTTCATAATACATAATTTATTAACCCATAGTAGGGTATGCGATCGCCAATACATCAGGAATTTGAAAGTAACAAACCAACAATAACCACAATTGCAAGCGGGTATGCCAACACTATTCAACTGAAAATATGTATGGTCACCGGAATAGCGGCAGGCCGACTTCGCTTCATTTCCATGGAACTGTTTCATGATAGATCAAATGCGAATGTGGTAGTTATGACGTCGATGGTGGGACGGCCTGGACAGGATTTTGCCGGACTAGGTGGAGGCGGCACAGAACAGTCTGAGATAGGGGAGAAGCCAGCCAGCCTGCCCAGCAGTGGGAAAAGATGTATGTGCAGGCAGCATAAAAATAAAAAGTAAAAATATACTTTCATTTCATTTCATTTGTTTATTTGCCATTTCACAGCCTATGAAAATAAATAGTACAAACAATATTAAATACATAAAATACCAATTACGAAATAATGCAATTACAAAATAGATAGGGTAAGGTAGAAATAATGAAAAATAAAATTACTATAATGTGGGAATATGCCAACATGTATGAGTGAGGTGATTGAGTGTACCTGCTTAGCCCTACGACCAAGGTCTTGGGATCGGGTTTCGGGCTGGCTGCCCACTAAGCAGAGTGAGTTACTGTGGATGTGGCGTGTGGATGTTCCGGAAGAGTTATCGACGCAACATTAATCTAAAAATAATCAACAATAATACCACAATACCATCATTTGTTACAACTCCGTATCATTATTAATCCGCTCTAATAGTTCTTTTTTAGGGTTCCGATCCTTAAAAGGAAAAAAGGAACCCTTATAGGATCACTTTGTTGTCCGTCTGTCTGTCTGTCTGTCTGTCTGTCTGTCCGTTCGTCTGTCCGTCCGTCTGTCACGACCCCTTTTCTCAGGAACGCGTGGAGGTATAATGTTGAAATTAATATCGATTACTCAGGTCTATGGTCCCTTGGAGCTGTGAAAAAATTAAACTTCTAGGTCCACGCAATCAAAACATACCGCGATATTACGTCATAATTTTGCTGGATTTGTATGAACTCGCGTGGAACTCGCAAGGGAATCAAAACCTATAGGGTACTTCCGGTTGGCCCAGGGTCATGAAATTTGGAATGTAGAAAGGTCTTATAGCACAAGTTAAGGAAGAAATCCGAAAACTGTAAATTTCTGTCTGTCTGTCTGTCTGTCTGTCTCACCGTCTGTTAAGACTTTTTCTCAGAAACGCATGGAGGTATAAAGTTGAAATTAATACAGATTACACAAGTCTGTAATCTCTTTAAGTTGTGAAAAAATTAAACTTATAGGTCAACGCAATCAAAAGATACCGCATATGTCTCAATTTTGCTGAAATTGCTTGATATTCGCAAGGGAATCAAAACCTAGAGGGTACTTTACGTTGACCTAGAATCATGAAATTTGGCACGAAGCAAGGTCTTATAGCACAAATAAAGGGAAAAATCTGAAAACTGCAAATTTCTGTCTTTCTAAAAAATATTCAATTTCGTTTACATGGATGACATCACACTTTAGTTTTTATGTGGAAACCTAATTACACGTGTTACGCTCTCCAAGTGTGATCGGAACCCTTGGTGCGCGAGTCCTACTCGCACTTGGCCGGTTATTTATTTGGCGCTCGAATACTTTAGCGGGTTGGTCTCATCTCAACACCTCATCTCAACGACATTGACCTAGGTACCATACGTACGCTAGTAATAGTAGTTCAATGCCTAACTGTCATACCTTTGCATTCATGATGTTTTTATTACTCGATAATTACTTTGGGCAGGATTGAACTGGGTCTGGGTCGCGAACTCGCGATAAATGCTTGTAAGCTACAAGAATCGAGCCCTTGTTTATATTGTTGATTTACAAATGTGCAACAGCTAGCCAAAATTATTTTTATTATGATTGATTACCTACATGATATGTTTTAAACTAACTATCACTTTTTAGACGACAGGTAACGTTGCGTCCCTGTTAGGCCTGTTAGTTAATTCTCTATTTAAATCTAGGTATGTACTTTTATTTATGGATTCTTTTTTAAGGATATTCTAACTGCCAAAGTTGTATTTTCATGTCAAGTAACAGTTCTCTTAACGCCAGATCCGTGTCGCGAACAAGGCAAGCAATCTCCTTTGAGAATAAACCTATAATAAGATTATAAGATATTGCTCCACTCTTAGCCTTTGTGTTAGAGAGTCTGAAAACTACTCTTAGACTGGTGTCTAGTCACAAGAGGAACTTTAGACGAAGGGGTAGTGCACGTTCCGGGAATAATTAACACCACAAATTTGAAGGGTGATCTTTAGACACACAGTTTTGGGATATCTATAAGTTACTAGCTGACCAGACAGATGTCGCTCTGCCGAAAGCCATTGGACTGCGACAGTGCTATATCAACGCCATCAATTTAAATAATTATCGATTTTTTGGCTATTCCCCTTTGCATAATGTATTATTTTTGTCTCCGAAAGAAAAATCCTCATTTTTTGTAGAATCAAAATGAACACACGAACTCAAATCGTCTAGATGATTTATCATATGTTTTTTTTCTGAATGAGTCGTTTTATAAACATGAACACAATAAAAAACATGAATGATAGCTATCATTCGACTTCAGACAAAGCAATCTAAAGCCAATTGATCGGGTGGTATTGTGTCGTTAACTAATTTGAATAATACTTTGCGTGCACATTCAAATTGCATTTTTCAAACAATGCATCTCTAAACGACCGAATCGGTTCATGAAGCCTGTGCACCTTCTATTCGACTTTTTATATCTTGCTTCGCTTTCGCTAAAACGGTTAAGGCTAAATCGTTTATCGTACGAAGCATTGGAAATTGAGGTGCAATCAGTGCTATCTTTCACCATTCACCGGAATTCAGGTTTATTCATTGTCTCGTTTTTCATAATAATATCTTCGAACTTGTCTGTTATAATTGAAACAAAAAGTAAACTTTAGAAAAAACCGACTTCCACAAACCCTTTTTGATTAGATTGAGTTTAATACAAACTGTAACCCCTTATCCCCCCCCCCCCTTGGGGAATTATTTTTGTCAAATCCCATATCAGTGCTACCCCACGCTACTAAGGAACCCCTGTACAAAGTTTCATGGCTCTAGGTCCACCGGTTTAGGCTTTGCCTGCCCGTCAGCCACGCATTGTATTTGTACCTAGTATTGAGCAGATCTGGTGGCCATATGTGGTCTTCATCAGCAGTTCCGCATCACAATATTATGCTTACCATGTGCATTTGCACGAGTTATTATGAAAAACACAAAAATCACTATAGGTCTGCCTATAATATTTGAAGAGTTCCCTCGATTTCTCCAGGATCCCATCATCAGATCCTGACCTGGTGTCAATGGCACCAATGGGAAGGTAAACCCTTTCAAAAAAAAAAATATTTTCCAAATCGGTCCATCCGTTTAGGCGCTATCGGGCACTAGACATAAAAAAAAAAACATCCGGACGAATTGTAAACCTCCTCCTTTGGGAAGTCGGTTAAAAATATTCCAACAAATTATTGAACTTTTTATTTCATTCCAGCAAAAGGAACTATATTACACTCTGTTCGTTCCTATTTTTGACATTAAAGGTTAATTAATTACCAGATGCGATATACTTATTTCATTACTTTGTAGGTAATTTGGCATTTAATTTGCATGTTGACCTTATTTTGAGCGGTCTAATGGTAATTCTTGCTCGATACAATAATTCTTTCGCACGGTTTTAGATTGGCAATTGGCAAACAAAAGAAAAAAGACAAAACACAGAAATTGCTTCCGGCAACACCATCTCAACTGTCGAGTCGATAGCAACTATACACTTGAAGAAACAAACAAGACTAGTATTCCATATAAAATATACAAGCAATATTTTACAACGTAACTCGGGGTGCGCGGCGTTTCATATTTTTCACATTACTTATGCATAGAGTACAAATTGAAACGAAACTCCTTGTTGCCTGAGTCATCGGTATTCAAAGCCAGCTACACAAAGGCTTAACCGCAGTAAAAGGTATGTTGATTGTTCGACAAACAAAGAGTAACCCGGTATTATTGCCCGTAAAGGTATTGTAGGACTGTTGAACCAACTGTTGATGATGTGATGACTTCTACCTTTCAGGATTAAACGCTTTTTGGGTAATGAGCTTTACCCCATGCCTCGTGTAAGTGTACAATCAACTATACCAGTGACTAATCGGTCCTACAGGGCTAGAACCCTACAGGGCGTCAAAATTAAACTTAAATGCTGGAATAAATCTCTCTTTAGAGATAAGCTTGCCCTTGTGCATATTTTAGGGTTCCGATCCTTAAAGGGAAAAAAAGGAACCCTTATAGGATCACTTTGTTGTCCGTCTGTCTGTCTGTCTGTCGGTAAAGGGAAAAATCCGAAAACTGTAAATTTCTGTCTGTCTGTCTGTCTCACCGTCTGTTAACACTTTTTCTCAGAAACGCATGGAGGTATAAAGTTTTTTTTTTTTTTAATCTGTTTTTTTATTGAGGGCTTAGTACAATAAAAATGACTATGTCGCCCTCGTTCGGGTCAAAGGAGGTATAAAGTTGAAATTAATATCTTTTAATCAAGTCTGCGATCCCTTAAAGTTGTGAAAAAATTTAACTTATAGGTCAACGCAATCAAAAGATACCGCATATGTCTCAAATTTGCTGAAATTGCTTGATATTCGCAAGGGAATCAAAACCTAGAGGGTACTTCCCGTTGAACTAGAATCATGAAATTTGGCACGAAGGAAGGTCTTAAAGCACAAAAAAGGGAAAAATCTGAAAACTGCAAATTTCAGTCTTTCTAAAAAAAAAACAATTTGGTTTACATGGATGACATCACACTTTAGTTTTTTTATGTGGTAACCTAATTACACGTGTTACGCTCTTCAAGTGTGATCGGAACCCTTGGTGCGCGAGTCCTACTCGCACTTGGCCGGTTATTTGATTTGGTTGCAACTGTTTTGTTAAATTAATTTTCATAAATCATAAATTTTCGGTGCAATAATATGTTCTGTTCTGTTGGTTTGGTAGGTACATGTATTTTTTTCAGTAGGAAAATATAAATCCCCAGTTTGTGGATTTTCTTAATGCGGCGACGTCACTTTTTTAGGGTTCCGTACCCGAAGGGTGCCAAACGGGACCCTATTACTGAGACTTCGCTGTCTGTCCGTCCGTCCGTCCGTCCGTCCGTCCGCCTGTCTGTCACCAGGCTGTATCTCATGAACCGTGGTAGCTAGACAGTTGAAATTTTCACAGATGATGTATTTCTGTTGCCGCTATAACAACAAATACTAAAAAATAAAATAAATTTAATATTAAGGGGGGCTCCCATACAGCAAACGTGATTTTTTTTGCTCATTTTTGCTCGATATTGATAATGGTAGCAGGTAGATGCTTAAAATGTTCACAATATATTGAGTATATTATTTAATAAATAAATAATTAAATTAAAATTAAATTTATATTTAGGGGGGGCTCCCATACAACATGTTTTTTTTTGCGGTTTTTTATAGATAATGGTACGGGACCCTTCGTGCGCGAGTCCGACTCGCACTTGGCCGGTTATTTAGTTCCCACGACACAGAGTATCTTGATTTGGGGCTATTTATGCTTTTATAGAAATGTTTCTGTGTAAGTGGCGAACTCTACGATTTTGTGGTTGTGGCAGTGGTTCCCAAGCGGGAGGTCCCGGGTTCGAATCCCGGCTGGGGAGAAAATAAATATCGGGAAATGACGGGTGTCGCTCTAGTGCTTTTTAGCATTGCCATATTTGGGAATTGCGTCCGAGCATAGAATGACGTTTCAAAGATGGCGGTCGTAGTTCTGAAATCGGAATTCTGCTCGAATTCTGACATTTCACAGATAACTTGGTAGGTCTGTACCCTTAATTGACTGCATGTTCCCTTCAAAGTCACACGGAATAACCTCTCTACCAACCTTTATAATAAAAGGCATGATGAGTACGTTGCATAAATTATTGTATTGCATTTTCTAAAAAATCGACGCCTCATCCATAAAGGTCGAACAATCCCGATACTTTGTAAACCCCCGAAAAATAAAGATTTATTGCGATAAAGCGCTGCTTTGGCATATCATGGAACGGCTTGGCTTATTACATAATTTGTTACGTCGAAAGTTAGTTTAGCAATGGGGTATGACGGCTGGGTAAGTAACGAGCGGTTAGCGTGGCCTCTGTCTATTCCGACTGCCATCGCCTTTACGTGAAGAAAACATTGTTATTATCCTATTTGGCGCAGGTTAGGGTGCGGGTATAAATAGAAAGGTTGGTGAGTTGATAAAAACATACACACACTCCTTCACACACTCATACATACCCTCAAACACACCCTCACAGGTGTTAGAATAAGACTGTCTCTCAAGCAGCATAAAATCTATTTATTGGCTTTCTATGAATACTTCTGCTAATAGCATCCCTCGATGTGTCGAGCAAGAGCAAATTTCCTAAAATTTGCATTCTGAATGGATTATTTCAATCTTTACTTGGTCAATTATAGACAGAAAAGCACAAATCTGATGAGATAAGTAGATATTCAAACACCATGTAAAAAAATAAGTGCCAGTTTTTCTCGCTATCCTCGCTAAATATCTCTTGGCTTTGACCTAAAGAATAAGCATACTTTTCTGATACTTAAAGTGTGATGTCACATATCTTATTTTAGCTGGGTTAACCGGTGTGTTAGCACAAAATTTTCAAAACCACTCAAAGGTGTCCTCAGACTCTTCCCTGTAAGATGTGAAGTTACGGAAACAGCCGAAAAAACTTGGTCAAAGTGAAGCGTGTTTGGAGTATTCTTCAATTAGCACTCTAAGATTTTTGTCACTCGGAATGGGGAATAAGTTGGCGCAGCATAAATATTCAGCGGGACTGTTTTAAATAAATAAAGTTTGAGCCATTTATTCCGATACACAGGGACTGTGCGAAGACTGGAAAAAGTTGGGAGGAAACGCGATTTCCTAATGCGAATTTAATTCCTTCTCAGTGGCACGGGGGAGTGGTGGATTCTAGGGTATTCTGTTAAAATTGGTCAAGTGTGAACGTTATCAGTGCCATAAAACTCTTGGTGTGGAAAATTCCCAGTTACCTCACTGGGATTGTTTTTTGGCACCGCTGTACGCCATTTTTAGCCTCCGACGAAAAACTTTTTTATTATGAAGCGTCTATCTGCCTGTCTTTAAAGTAAATTCCCTACATCTATGTTTTATCAAAATCATCTTACCAAGGTATCAAGTCAGACGAATTTAGTCTCAAGGTTTTATTGTTTGTGTTGGACATGTTTTAATTTCAGAGCCAGAGAATCCTATTGGTGGCAAATGCTGGTATATTTACAACGGTACCTACCCAAAATACGCAATAGGTGCAGGCTTAGAAGCAGTTTTCGCAAAAAAGGTCAATTTCGCAAGATATTTTTTCTTTGAGAAATAAACTCTTTTCGTGTATTGGGATCTCAAGGTCTACCCTAAAGAGTGCCGTCCCGTGTCCTGTCGGACTTTCTTCGCCACAGAAATTGCTTAATTTATTGCTCTACATTTAGCCCGCAACTACTTTTAACTTGCCTTTTACTTTGCAAGTGTGAGCAGAATCAGAAATTGAAGAAGGTATCTGATTGTAGAGATTTTTTTTGGACCTAGATAACTTTTGAATACGGCACTTTTTTGTGAATAAGGCACTCAGGCATTCGACGATTCTGCGGGACTTATACGTTAGAACGTTCGTTCATTGCCTTTTATTTGAAAGAAATGACTATTTCATAGACTGTCCCATTCCCCATCTGTCAAAGGATTTCATCAACTGAACTATTTGAATAGGGGTAGCGAAACCATAGATAATATTACAGAAAGGAGGATGCAAACTCTTTGAGCGAAACTATCAGCCTTTTTTTACCTCTAATGGTTCGTTAAAAGCAAAGAGCAAGCATCCTCCTTTCTAAAAAGTATACATGTTGGCTAGAAAAATAGCTCTTGACAGACGGAACGGACAGACGGACAACAGAGTGAGGGAGCGTTCAAGTATTACGCAACGAATTTGTGGGGAGGGGAGGCAGTCGCTCACGTCCGAAGGAATTACAGGGAACCCACAGCCCTTCACGTCCTCCCTGGGTAGTGCTAACGAGCGACAAATCATCATCATCATCATAGTCATCAAATCATCTCAAGATATTATAATTTCCAGGTTCTCAAATGAGAACCTGACCACTTGACACTGGCAAAATTAACCTCAAAAGAGGTTAGGACGCCATTAATAAAAAGAAGAAGAAGAAGAAGAATTTGTGGGGAGGGGGGTCTTATAAAACGTTATGATGCATTACAGGGGGCGGGAGGAGAAGTTTGAGCTATAACGTAACATTGTTTTTTCTTTAACTCTTTAGGAGAAAAAATCTCTCACGCATTGTTAAAACGTTTTTTTTTCCTCAATATTTCAAATGGATGGTACTTGAATTATTTTTTCGCCTTTCCGGTACTTTACGCCACATAATTGGCCACTTTACGTCATAAAAATGGTCACTAGGTGTTTACCGTTTTACTAGGAAGGAGGGGGGGGGGCGGGGGTTACAGAAAAACGTTACAGCGCGTTACACGGGGGGAGGGGGGGGGGACACAAATCCCCAAAAACGTGCGTTACGTAATACTTGAACGATCCCTGATCGTACTATAAGAGTTCCTTTTTCGGAACCCTAAAAACATCTACAAAAGCGAGCTTATCTCTAATAAAAGCTCGCTGGTAATTAGTATAATGCATTTCGGCCGCCGGCCACAACTCCATCACAAATTGTATTTAAAACTAGTTCATAATTGTATTTTCGCGAACACGTTCGTTCTATATTTCTCAGGAATCACAAAGTTTATCACGTCACACATCGAGTTTGTGTGTTCTCACGTGAAGTCTGTCTGTCTGTATTGAGCCATTAAAGTAATTTGTTTACCCCATTAGAAGTGGAGCTTGCGCGCGGAATCGCACAAAGTTTGCATCGTCCACAGACTGCGGCGCTGTTTACGCTATTAAACTGTAAAGCGGACTACACACTGTATTGTATACATATAACATTATCTATCCTTTTACCACCCTGAAAAATTCGTGATGCTTTCTTTTCTCTCAAAACTTAGGTTTTTAACGGTTTCCGTTTGATACATATTTTATAAGGAATGTCGAAAACTTTGGAACCAATTAATTACTAGTGGCTCTGTGAGCTGTAGTTCTCGCGAGTATGTCGGTGGGAAAGCTGAACTGCTAACACACATAAAAAAAATAACCCAAATAATTTTCTTTCAATAACACATACAAACTTATGAATGTACCTGGTTACGTACATGCAGTATGAAAGTAGCCGCACCAATAACTTTGTAAACTACATTTCGCGATCTTTTATACAACCTATTGACTTTTTACTAAAATTATATAATCTGTTTCACTCTCATAGTCTTTACAAATCCAACGACACCTCATTTGTTAATATCCATCGAGCCGTTTGGGTTGTAGCGATTTTTTTACATTTTAAAACCCCATATCTCCGCCATTTTGAAAAAAATCAAAAAACTGGCTCAAGTAAAAAATTCTATTTATTTTTTCAACCTGCTCACAAAATTTCACGAGAATCGGTTCATAAATGCGACCTGTAGAGGAGAACAACCGGACATACAAAAGCATTTTTGCCCAAACCTGAAACGGAGACGCTTTTCTCGCTTCGCTCGCTCATCTGTTTCACTCTCATGGTCTTTACGAATCCAACGACACCTCATTTGTTAATATCCATCGAGCCGTTTGGGTTGTAGCGATTTTTTTACATTTTAAAACCCCATATCTCCGCCATTTTGAAAAAAATCAAAAAACTGGCTCAAGTAAAAAATTCTATTTATTTTTCCAACCTGCTCACAAAATTTCACGAGAATCGGTTCATAAATGCGACCTGTAGAGGAGAACAACCGGACATACGAAAGCATTTTTGCCCAAACCTGAAACGGAGACGCTTCGCTCGCTTCGCTCGCTCGGTCAATAAACATCAATACATGGCATAGGTTACTTTTTTATTCGTTTGGCATTATTTTTTGCGTTAACTCGTGGATACTAACCATAAGTGCTAAGTCGTTTTCTATCTTTCAGTCAATAATTAAACAATACTGTACCTGCTAATACCCGCTTCGATAACACATGAATCCGTTGTCTTGTCATTTTCAAAATAGACAAAATATTGCATAACGAAAATGTGCATGCACCTTAACAAGAAATTCGCAACATTATAATCATATTACCGAGATTATTTTGTACTTGCAGCTCTATCCTTTATCTCTGATATTTAGAAATTTCTAACGTAATCCCAGTCAAATTATTAAAATTATATTTGCTAATTATAGCGCGATTATTGGTGTCAAAACGCTATCATTTTTCAATACTTCGCTTTAGTTCCATGGAACTGTTTCATGATGGATCAAAAGTGAATATTATATTATTAATAGTTCCATTGTTTTCAGGAATGGAACAAATACAAATGTGGTAGTTATCTATCATTAGTTTCTATGAAAAAGTTGTTCCGTTTTTTTTCTGTTTTGTTCCATGGAGCTACGCGGTGGAATAATTGCGAATTTAAATTTTCGCCGCAGTCCCTACGCGAGAGCCTTTATTTCCCGTGGTTCCTCTCGTAGTCCCTTTGAAGGGACCATGGGAACTGCGGACCCACAATACCCCTCATGGCCATGGTCATACTCCTGTAGGGGTAGGGTGGGATCATTTTTAAGCAACTGACAAACATGATTTTGAAAGGCATCAGGGATGTGTAAGCAACTGGCTATCAGGTTTATAGAGAGCCTCGAGAATGTGCACAAGTGCACAAGTCCTTTATCCGGATATGACTGAGATTGAGCCATATTCCACCACGTTCGCTAAGTGTCGGCTAAGTGATGGAGGATTGCATAGGTATTTCAAATATTTAAAATAAAGTCTCAAATAAAATGCTTCACTAAATATCCATAGTTACGTATGACAGATGCATTAGCATAATTTCATTACCACTGAATCACGTTTGGTTTCGCAGCTGTGTGTAGCACAACTTTTGGGATTGGATTTCACGGACCAAACTTGGTAAATCTTCGTACCATAACCGAGTCCCATTGATCCAATTACGGTCATGCGCCAAACACAAGGGAGCCTCATTTGGACTGCTAATAGCGGTTAAGAGGACGAATTAGGCAAATCAGCCTTTAGCAACACTCTAATTTCGCAAGTAATAAGAATTATTGCTGTTGGTTTCTTTATTACTTTGTTAAACATGAGTGTCAGAACATAACCCCTTCGCTTGAATATAATTAGATAAATTTTGCTCGATAGAAAAGTCTCCCGAAGATAATACAGAAGCTCCACAGATACATATCTAATGATATTATACTAATATAGATAGACCATCTAGAACAAAATATGACACCGGCGTAAACTAAGATGCTACGGAAGCTTCTTTAGTTCGAGGCCATTATCGCTTGGTGCAGCACCATCGAAAAGTTGCAAATACCACGAAATGGCGCTAAGATAATTATATAGGATTTATTCTAAGATTAGCGCCACCTAGAAGTATGCTGAAACCGCCATGGTTTCATGGCGTTTAAAGTACAAATCTTACTCCTCACGCCATCTCTTTTTTAGGAAGGGTTACTAATTCTAAACTTTATGGGATAAGCACCCTGTGCTATCTATCACATAAGTATGTATACCGGGTGTTTGGAGCATGGAGCGACAAAACATTTTTGGGGAGTTAGGGACATCACTCTGAACAACTTTCACCATCAAATCGATTTGATCAGAGCAACTTTATTTTTCACTTCTCTATACAAATCATCTGATAACCGCTCGGCCCAAAAGATGACAAAAAATAATGCTCGAGCTTGAGCATTTTTATTTTTATTCGTAAGTAAGCTGAAGGTGAAATTCTGAGTTCCACTTTTGTGTGGCCGAGCCCTAAAGTACACACAAAAGTGTACTTAGCTGCTAAATGGAGCTAATTTCCTACACGCCCTAAACAGGTCGTGATTTAGAAATTATGACGTGACCTTATTTGATGTTTCAAGTAAGTTTATTTTATTTGTGTTTACAATTTATGCCTAATATTATGTTTAGAGGATAATCTGATATCAGTGTTGTGGAATAGGTTTTTTTTAGTTTAGTTTTAGTTAGATCTAGCTCAAATTTAGATCACCTGTTTTTTTCTGTATCAGTAACTTAGACATAATTTGCAGTAAAAACTTTAGATTCCTGTTTAAGGTGGACGCGCAACTAGACGCGCCGCAGGAGCTGCACGCGCCGCAGTCATCGCATTATCTCATAGCCTCGCGCAGTACGCGCCGAACGCGCCGCAGTCATCGCATTTTCTCATAGCCTCGCGCAATAAGCGCCGAACGCGCCGCAGGAGCCGAACGCGCCGCAGGTGCTGCACGCGCCGCGTTCATCGTATTTTCTCATAGCCTCGCGCAATACGCGCCGAACGCGCCACAGGAGCCGAACGCGCCGCAGCAGGAGCCGAACGCGCCGAACTCACCGCATGCATGCAGCCTCGATCACGAACGTTTTCGAGATCGTAAAATGTTTTCGAGGACGCAGGAAATTATATTTTATGTCTTAAAGAATAAGAATCACTGACATTTGGCTTTTCGATAGTTTTTATCGAATGTTTGTTCGTGATTGTGCTACTTTGTCTTCTGAAATCGTATCCACTTCTCAGAATACAGATGACATAATCCGTACCGTCCGCGCCGCACTCGCCGCACGTTTCAAATGCGCTAATGACGTCATCCACAAGCGCTGGTGGAATCAGTATACCTACAGCATTTTACGGAAATGCGATTAGTGCGGCGCGGATTGGTGTGCGGCGTTGCTTGCATACGATTTCATATAAAGATTTAGAAAATGCGATGACTGCGGCGCGCGGCGCGTGCGGCTCCTGCGGCGCGTCTAGGTGCGCGTCAACCTTTAAACGGAATAATTTTACAAATATAAAAAATGGTAAGTAGATAGTTTTAAGCCACAAATAAAAATAAAATGCAAAAAACTCAATTTATAGTAAACCGACACAAAACAGGCGGCAAAGCCTCGCTTGCAAAACTATTAACAACGTGCTTACGAAATATTTTCACGGAGTGAATCTTGTTCCACAATCAACTTAATTAGTGACTTGCTGCTGGAAAACTAGCTCACTAGCACTTCAGGGAACAAAAGAGCTAATTAATAATAATATCTTCTTGCCTGCCAGCACTAACTTTCGGCCGGGGTGGTGGTGTGGAGGAATGGTGCAGAATATCCAGCCAATGATGAGAGCGTAGGTACCGTAAGAAGACCTACATGATTTCTTAGAGGTGTGGCGATGGGCAGCCCAAATTGAGCATTGAATAACTCGCTAAAAGTGTGCACACTTGTGCCTCCGCCACCCTTCTAAGATTGTTTTAAGGGGTCTTTTTAACCGACTTCCCAAAGGAGGAGGTTTACAATTCGTCCGGATGTTTGTTTTTTTTTTTTTTATGTATGTGCCTCGATAGCGCCTAAACGGTTGGACCGATTTGGAAAATTATTTTTTTGTCTTAAAGGGTTTACCTTCCCATTGGTCCCATTGACACCAGGTCAGGATCTGATGATGGGATCCTGGAGAAATCGAGGGAACTCTTCAAATATTATAGGCAGACCTATAGTGATTTTTGTGTTTTTCATAATCACTCGTACAAATGCACATGGTAAGCATAATATTGTGATCCGGAACTGCTGATGAAGACCACATATGGCCACCAGATCTGCTCAATACTATGTAGGTACAAATACAATGCGTGGCTGACGGGCAGGCAACGCATAGCCTAATCCGGTGGACCTAGAGCCATGAAACTTTGTACAGAGGTTCCTTAGTAGCGTGTGGTAACACTGATGTGGGATTTGACAAAATTAATTCCCCAAGGGGGGGGGGGGGGATAAGGGGTTACAGTTTGTATTAAACTCAAACTAATCAAATAGGGTTTGTGGAAGTCGGTTTTTTCTAAAGTTTACTTTTTGTTTCAATTATATTATTTCTACTTCTAAAACACTTTATCATGACCTTGCCACTCTTTTTTCAGGGTACCGTACCCGAAGGGTGCCAAACGGGACCCTATTACTGAGACTTCGCTGTCCGGCTGTCCGTCCGTCCGTCCGTCCGTCCGTCCTGTCTGTCACCGGGTCCGCCTGCACGAACCGTAATAGCTAGAAAGCTGAAATTTTCACAGAATGTGTATATCTGTTGCCGCACCAACCACAAATACTGAAATACGAGAGATATTGCAAATTAAAGGGGGCCCCGATACAAGAGACGTGTTTAGATACACTTACGCATTTCAAAATGGAGATCTTGACTGAAACTGTTTATTTATTGTCAAAGCAACCATGTCATAGACACATATACTACACACGGTATGATGTAGACTCTCAATCCGGAGGTCGTCGGTTCAAATCTCGTGAAGGCATAAACTTTTTAAATTTTCTTTTTGTTTATTTTTTTATTGTTTTGAGTGCTTTTGATTTGTTGTACGATGGTACGGTACCCTTCGTGTGCGATACCGACCCGCACTATCCCGATTTTATTTAAGTACATATTATTATTTTTGTCTTCATTTGTATATTTTATTTCCCACTTGTGGTTCATACTTTGTTTTTTTGCTGTGTTTTTTGTATTGTGACGAATATATATATGTGCTTTCTATTCTATTCTATTCTTAAAATGTTTCATCTAAAATATCTTCTGCATAATGCCTCGTTCAAGTCGGTTGTTTTAAGTATTTTGGTTTTAATAAATGAATAACTTTGTTTAATATCTTACCTGGGTACACTAGTAAGAAGCAGATGAAAATTCCACGGAGTAGATTGTCCATCGCCATTTTGGCAGACTTTGTTTAAGGGAGCTTCCCACACGCCGTCTGGTGTCTAGCCGAAGTACTCATGGTACGGCGTTTCTGTAACAAAACACGTAAAGGGTTATTTAAAAAAACTCGCTTATCATCTTACCTAAGTAATATTATTCACTCATCTTTTATTTCCAGAAAAGTGGTAGATAGAGACTATGAATAGACTGTATGGGTCGATTTCACGACACACGAATGAGATCTCATCGTGTGAATTATTCTAATTCGTGTGACTTAAAAAATCGTGAAATCGACCCTCGTAGAAGATCCGTAACGTTGCTATTTGCAGCGTGCGTGACAACGTTCGTAGCAGATTCGAAACGCTTGCAACGCTATTTGCAGCGTGCGTGACAACGTTCGTAGCAGATTCGAAACGCTTGCAACGCTATTTGCAGCATGCGTGACAAAGTTCGTAGCAGATTCGAAACGCTTGCAACGCTATTTGCAGCGTGCGTGACAACGTTCGTAGCAGATTCGAAACGCTTGCAACGCTATTTGCAGCATGCGTGACAACGTTCGTAGCAGATTCGAAACGCTTGCAACGCTATTTGCAGCATGCGTGACAGACAACGTTCGTAGCAGATTCGAAACGCTTGCAACGCTATTTGCAGCGTGCGTAACACTGTTCGTAGGTCGATTTCTCGTCACAGGAATGAGATCCCATTCGTGTGAAACGAATCTCATTCGTGTCACACAAGAATTGTGAAATCGAACCCTATTCCAAAATAATATACAAGTTAGGATTCTTTCATAGTCATAATCACAACTTTGGTTGAGCCGTGCTGGTCCCGTGCTGCCCTGCTCAGCTATAGCTACGTTTTAAGGAAATAGTAATAATGTGAAAACATGTTCGTCTGCTTCTGTCAAGCTTTCTATGATAGGTTAGTATTTATTTCTTAACCACCCTGCTCACACCCTTCGCAACACCATACGGGCGGAGCTAATGAAGTGAAATAATCGTTAGTGCGCTTAATTGGTCTCTGTACAAGCATTAATCAACTGTCACAAGTTTTACCCAAAACGCGACGGGAGCTGTTTTTTTTTACTATCTTTGTTCTGATTAGTACCTTTTGGTCCAGTCGAGATACTTCAATGCTCCTATTATTATATGCAGTTGCTATGCACAAAATATGCATGGCACTAACCTAGACATACGTAAGTAGAAACGAAATATGCGATATGGTTTTTGGTCCTATAAGATCGAAGATTTGAGAATTACATTCAAATTCAAAATAATTTTATCTTTTCAATTTAGTCGAAAATTAGTAAAACAAAAAATGTAGTGGAATATTTAAAAATCATAATGTGGACTCGTTATGTATGACTAAAACTATAGCTGTATGAATTTATAATATCCACGTAATATTTATTTATCTATTGACATAGGTTGTATATATAGCATGACTGGGATCTCTTCTCTGCTATTTCATAAACACACAAGGAGCCAGACTTCTCTTAAAATATCTTTTGAACGGAAAAAAGACGTTTACTTCATAGGTACCGAAAGTTGACTGATGATCTCCAAACCCAGGTAAAGGTTAACAAGCATTCATCAAACTAAGGGATAGGTATATTTATTTGCTACATACATCTAGATTAAGATGCCACGCACGTTGGTCCGACACATTTTCTCTACTTTATTGCCGAAGCTGTAAAAAATATTGACTGGTACTTTATGACCTTTTTATATGATGAAAATATTCCTTTTAATATGATGAATGGGAGATACAGCAATAAATATGTTAAAGTTTGGCATGAATAGGTAACTTTTTATGGGATGTTGTGTAAGACAAACGCGATGTTTATAATGGTGACGTACCTCCATGACGTAATATCTCGAACGAAAGGTAAATTAAAGTAGAGTAAAGTACTATTATCTCTTCTGTGGTAAAGACTAAGTAATATCATGGAGGAAATACTAGTAATATGTATGATTTTATGGTCAATAAAATTTTGAACTGAACTGAGTGGTGGAGTGAGAGAAAGAGACAGGTCACATTTTAGTCAATGCCGATTTGTCAAGATATTATTTGGCGCGATTTGTGTAAAGTATGCTCACAATTTGTTTATAATTCTTGAAATTATAAAAAGGCTACTAAACGTTACCATTCTTGTCCAGTAATATATACCCGATATACTTTGGAATATTATAGGCGGAACCAAATGCAGAGACGTCTGCCCAAATAAAGTACAAGCGAGAGAGTTTTGATTGTCCGTCAAACTGAGTCTTCGGTTGTGTATCCGAGCCTCCATACTCTATGCCCTGTCAACCCCAATCGGCTGAAGTGATACTTCAAAACTATACAAGGTGTTTTTTTTTCAGGGGCTAACAAAAGGCGGAAATATGCAGCCCTTGGACAAGCGACATTGTTAGGGTTACCCGAAGGGTACCAAACGGGACACTATTCTTTTACTACGCTTCATGTCCGTCCATATGTCCGTCTGTCGGTCAGACAGAGGGTATCATAAACCTGATAGAGATAGAGAGTTGAAATCATCATAGAATGTGTATTTTATTGCATCAAACAAAATTAAATAAGGAACCACCCGCAGACAATATGTTATGTATTTACCGCATTAGGCCTGTGCCTGTAATGTTAGATATTAATAGATAAATAAATAAATAAATAAATGTTCCTTTCCTCTGTCTTCTTATTAATGTAGCTTGGACCAGGCCAGGGCCATCAGATGGATATTACTATCGTTTGATGACCGAATAAACTTAATGTTACTGCTGTTGTGCTGCCGTCAGTAGCATTGGGAATTAAATGACTTTGTAACACTATTCGTGGGCTATAATCTTGTTTATGTAGTGGTGCGAATAACGTTAAGGTATTTTGCCCGAAGCCTGTGTATATATTTTGAGTTCCGTTCCATGTCTAAATTTAAGTTTTAAAAGTATTTTCCAGTATGATGGTCGTCTCGCCATACGGATAACCAGGGTAGAATGTACTCCTAAAATGTGACTAGGACTAGGTACACCTTTTTGGTGCCAAAGTATTGACTATTTCGTATATATTTATAGCACATAAAAGACCAAATACAGAGATGTAATTTACAAAGGCAAGCTATTTCGTAATGTAGAGTTTTGTAATTTGATAGTTCTTTTGTTTCCTTCTTCACGTGGATGGATTCAACTAATTTTATTCTTGGCTTTGGTCTCACAAAACAGATCTGCGCAGACTGTCATGTTTCCATAATATGGAGATGCCGCAATCTAGCGATTTGGAAGTTAAACTGTATGACTGTTAGCCGTAAAAGAACAAAGGCTAACACGGCGTCCATGAGACAACTAACAATAATTAATATTCTTACCTAAACGCAGGAATGATTAGAAACACATCACCCACGGCATAAATACTACACAAATCGTAGGAAGTCCCGTTCGGACGCACTGTTTACACAAGAAACCGCAACGCGCGTTTATGAACCAAGCCGCTCGCTGTCTGCTCCTGTTATGATTATTTATTTTTACACGGACGCGCTGACAGGCTTTTTTGTAGACCACCAAAGCTGAACGTTTCTAAATTGTAATCCAGTCCGTGATCTATTGGTTAAAATACTAGACTGATACACAGGAGACGCGAGCCCGAATCTTGATGCTAACCATGAGCTAAGACATTCGTTCAATTAAGATATCCGGATTTTCTAACAGTTTTAGAAAACATTCATGTCTTTAAAGCTGCGGCAATGGGCAAGCCCCCTGTTACGCAAACCTTACTGTGGAATATTATCAGTTAATGCCTTAATTTTAAGTTTTTTGGGTGAGATTCCTAGTTCACGTTTTAGGGACTGATATGCTGACGATATAGCCTATCTATAATTTCTTTCAGGTTATTAATATCTAGGTTAGGTACCTTATATTGAGAACATAGGCGCGAGTTTATTGAACAGGTTTAGAATGTAATATCAAAAAAGTCATAGGCGAAATTTTCTCTTCCAGGTAGGTAAGTCAGTCTTTACCAAAGCACGATCTTTCTAAAATACCCATATCTAGGTATTCCGATATCCACGAGGGTTGGTTGTAATTAACAATTATCTTGGACTCAGTGAAGCGTGCGATCATCATAACCTCCCCGAACTTGGTCAAAGTCAGACAGACCTCGTCCAATAAATGTAACTTAAATTACACTGAAAGGCGCGGTTTCGAACCACCCTACCATCTTCGATCGTCGGGGGACCAATTCTGAACTTAATTAATATTTTTCCTGGAAACGTACGGAATGGTAGTTAGATATTACAGGGTAAGTAATTGGCTCATGCGAAATAGTAATGATGGCGACTTCTATCTTTTGGATTAATTCATGCTAAAACGGGAACTGATAGATAAAAATGTACTTATTGCTACTGAATATTATGTATAGAGTTGCATGGGTAAAGCTTCAGTAGGCTTCATTCATAATGTACTCCGTAAGGTAAATGACTACATTTCCAGATGAAAGAAACCAAACCCACTATAGCAATGAAGACGAAGGCTAAGAGACTTAAAACCTGCTCAAAAAAGCAACACTAACTTTATACAAGCTATAGGCAAGTCCCTAAACGATAGAACGATGGGGAATCTCGCGATAAAGTAACGCTTTGTTATCCTTCCATCTGCATAGTAAATTAAATTCCTTGATCAAAAATTCACGTCAAAAGCAATAAGGAAGATAGCGCCTTCAAACCTAATCTTGCAATATTTTAAATTAAACGGTCTAAAAAGCCAGAAAAAATTGGACCGGGAGCCCAATGAAGAATAATTACGGCTGAGAAAAGGAACATTAATAATAATAAATATTAAGGTGACGCTACAGTGTATTACATAAATCCCGCACGCTCTGGGCCGTCACAATAGCAATATATTAGGACAAATGTTATTACAAGCCCGCTTGTGTTATTTTTGTTCGAACCCCCGACTTACGTAGTCAGAGCAAACATACGCCACTGACTCGGAAATTGGGTTAGCCGCGTCGGCCCGCCGTGTGTTGTCCTTTCTGTATCCAGGCTGACTAAAACAAACAACATCTACTCGAGTTAGGTACCTGTGGTGGACAAAGTTTGTCTAAACTTTTAGTCAATATCTTTGGGAGCTCCTTCTGCAGATCAGTAACTATTACTTTGTCTCTTGACACAGTGAGTCTCGCTCTCTGGAAATGACAGGGCTAACTTGAGCTAACTCGATATGACATTTATGTAGAACTTAACTTTAGCATCAGTTCGAAGTAAAGTTAAAGTTAATAAGTTAATCAGTCGAGTAAGAAGTGCCAAAAGCAAGAGCCATAAACAATTTATGACAAAGTCAAAAGTCAGTTGCAGTGGTATGTTTAATATTGGTTTTGTACCACAAAACAAAACTTATCTGATCTACAGTGCTACATGGATGTTTTGGCACGTGGCCAATGGTCGGAACTAATGCAATCAATCCAATCATTCAATCTATCAATGTTGCAGTGGCGCCCCCTGTCAGTGTTATCTAAGTGCCAAAACATCCATGTAGGAGTATACAGCGTTACAATCCTAATTAATAGACAAATCTAAGTTTACTTTGTTGCTACATGACCTCGCAGTCACCCTGTCTGTCTGTACTCAAATCTCAATATCTCATCTCAATTAACCTCTTTGTTTTACTTTCAATTTAAGCAATTTTTAATTGATTTTAGACTTTATTAGCAAGTAAGGTTGATAAATAATTTGGTGGGAAACTAACTTTAAAAGGTTAAATTACTAACACATGGATCAATTCCCATTAGATTTTCAGACGACTCCGATTCATTTATTTTTTCTGTAGTTATTTATTCTTATAGGCCCTTTGTCTTAGGGCCCTCGCAGACATGACAAAAGCCCTTGTGACCACAGAGCACGCCGGGATAGTTTGTGAACTGAACGCTACCAGTTGGACGTAATTCTGGAAGCACAACGACCACTCATTGACAAATAAAATGATGACGAACGCTCAAATTTAGGTATCCACTAACGGCCGAAATTAATAACCTATCTTCAATCCATAATCTGCAGATTTGAGATTGCTAGTGTCAATTTTGACATAAATCCCATAGCGCAACTGTCAAATGTAACGCGTAATCTGCAGATCACGGATAGAGATAGGTTGTTGGGATCGGCCGTAAGAGGATCATTATCGGCGTCATCAGTTGTTATATTAACTTGTTGTAACCCAAATTCCAAATTCAAATTCCAAATTATTTATTGCTACATTGTGGTTGTAGAGTTCTTAAAATAAGGAGGTCCCGATAGTGGACCCTGTATGTAAGGGCACTGCAATTTCTCATAAACTAACTTATATCTAACACAGAGTTTCATAATATAAACGTACCTGTATGGACCCACCCACCTCTCAGCTGATTTGTGAATAAATGTTAAGTTGTCATGTGTCGATGTCTTCAGTAGAGAAGTCCGTATATCGGGAGAGGACAACGGAGGAAATTATGAGAAAGCCAGAGAGAACCACTATTCATCAAACGTTCTGTGAGTAGGTACAGTTTCATTTATCAGTCTAAGGCCCTGTTTCAAACAGTCGTGATAAGCCCTATTACAGATAAACGTCACGAGCTTATCGAGTTCGGTAAGAACAGACCACAAGTTCGATATTCCAAGTGGTAAAACCAATTCGAGAGTCTTTGCACACCGTGGATTCTGAAGGCGCGGATAAATGCGTGTATCAAAATGCTCGTCAGCGTAGAAAAAAAACCTTACATTGGCTCTTAGGTATGTTTTAGCGATTTCAGAGGCTTTTTAGTTAAACCAGGCGCCTACCCTTTATTTGAATAGAATTCAGAATTTAAAACCTTTGGCAATTAACAGAACAAGATATGTCGAACTTCGAACCTTAAGGTTATAGTTGGATCGGTTAGTTTTATCTTCTTTTAAATTCCAATCTGGGAGTGCGGCAGCGCCCCCGCCAAGTCGAGTAAGGTGTTTTGAATATGTATGTTATTGACTGTACTTGCCAACTAATTATCTTTTATCTTATAAACTGTTTTTTTTTTTAAAAAAACTCCCGTAACCCTTTGAATAGAAAAATCATAATTGTGAAAATTACAGATGAATCTATCATAATAGCTAGAGATATCGGAAAAACAGGCAATAATATGATACCATACACCTGGCCAAGAGAACTGTGGTAGTATTGTAAGTAACGATTCATGTAACAATTAGACAACCATAGGGGTAGATAAGCAAACTGATTAGATAGTATAGCTATAGATATCAAATCAACGAGTTGTATTACAGACCAAAACTTTTGCACCTTTAAGGGAAAAGTATTTTTAGGGGTCGAATCAGGGAAGCCATTGTCCAGGGGCTAGATAAAATAATAAAACTGCCTACTGCTAGTTTCTATTTTAATACGTCCAGCCAATTTAAGAAAGGCTTAGGTTTAAGCAATTACCAGATATAATGAAATATAACGCCCAAAAAATCGTAAGTACTTACCAGAATTTAATCCCCATTTTAATATGAAATTATCACCAATAAACGTAAAGTCTGATAACCTAAACAAGGCAAAAGCCGCGAGTCTCAACTAATTTGCCATCAATATAATATACTTGGTTATATGCCTTAAATATGGCAAACGTAGTGATATATTTGGGTAGTAATGTCACAAAACTTTGCTAGTTAAAATTTGCTGCACGCGTGGCCTTTTTGGGTTATGAAAAGTTTTTGTAGTGCAGGCATGACTTATATTATATAGCCCGAAAGATTTTGGTACAGGTTTCATTTATTTGTATATATTATATATTTTTTGGATGAGGCTGTTTAGGGTAACGATTGTTTTTTTGAAAGGTCATTTAATTTCATCCCTTAAAGAAATAGTTGATTGTACAACGAGTGCCTAGATCTATTACCCGAACGCATTAGTTCCGCGTAGCCTGAGTCCCAGTCGCAATTTTCCCACTAGCGTTTGTTGTCGTTCGTGTTTGAAAGAAGAGAGAAAGAAAGGAATGGCGTTTATTACACAACAGACCATAGGTAGTGAGAGCCGCGCCCGCGGTCCGTGAGTCACCTCGCTAGATTTGCTAGCTTGATACATGACGCTGGTTACGCTTCAAGTTTTTTTTTTTTTTAGATATCTTACACTCGTTTTATAGGTAATTTTTTTGCTCACAAAATTATGTTAATTAGATAACAAGTAGGTAATACCTACTTGGTAACTCTAGACCCTAGTTAAGTAATCTAGACCATATTTAAATTATTTAATAGCCTAGTTCGTCCACAACATAGATCTCACCGTATTTTATAATTATAGTAATAAGTTTTTTGTAGACGCTTTTCTAGTCTGGTAAAAACCAAACAAATCATTGTCCAACCGCAATTCTAGTTTAATCTTCGAAATAAGTCTAGTTTTGTTCGATTGTATTTTATTTTAAGTCAATAAACGAATTTTGAAAAACAAAACAAACAAGTGAGTGCCGCGGTGTGTTCTTTCCCTCTGCTGTGCAAAAGGCCCTAACTCAGCATTGTGCTGAGGGGGCGGGGGCCCTCAGCGCTGGTTTTCAGTTAGGTTTTCAGTTCAGTGTTTGTGACCGTTCGCATGGGTTCACTCACAGTATAAAACGCACCATGGTGAAATGGGTTTTCAGTACGGTTTTACACGCTGCACTTCGATTGTGAGGAAATTAAATATCAATATTGCAAAAAACAAATGCAAGTTGCAACACAAAGAAAAAATATTTAAGAACCGATTTTATGAAATTCTTCTTTAAGTATGTATAAAAGGGTTACCCATTAGTTTTGACCCATTGTTTGAAAATTAAGAATCATTCCTGTAATTCAGTTTCTTCACTCAAAGGATCTCTAATCTCTACACATAGGATCGTATATTTGTGTATATTGTGTAATATTCACGTGGTGGTCAGAATAAAGATTTAGTAGACTAATTTCGTGTTTATAGACGACATTTTGGTTTCCCAACGATGAGGAAGTAACAGGTCTTGAAATAGTTTTTTTTTTGTTTTAACTTGGTGTATTATTAAAAGACATCAATTAAAATGTCGCGTGATGAAATTCACACGTTCATTATCCAAAATTAAATAAAATAGCATCCTTTACATCCGACCGAATGTGTGTTAAAACACTCAATTTGTATTTTAAATATTTATTCCGAAGTTAGGACAAACTCCATTCCGGGACGACCCTATGTTTGGTGAAGCAATTATATTTTGATAGGGAGTACCATCTGCACAGAAGCTATAGCCCGATTTTAGTCCTTATCAGGAGGTAATAAGAGTGGGTTGAAGATCAGAATTTGTGGGTTACTTGAATGGGGACATTTAACGAGCGACTGACATGTGGCTGTGGGCCTCACGATGCTGTGGCTCCGAATATAGACTGAGCGACAAGCGTTAAAACAACATTTGTATGTAAAGTCCATTCATTTTCTGTGTGTCCTTTGCTCAGCGGCTATCTTTGATCGAGTTTCGGTGCTCTTTCAAATTAGGCGGCAGGTGGCAAGGGGCGGCGAGATCAAAGGATAAACAGAAAATTAATACTTTGGGCCACAAACTAAGGTCCGTAATAATAGAAAGGAACTCAAGATGCTCAAGACTGATTCTCTGCCGATACGCTGAGTGCGAACTCTATGACAGCACCAGCTCAAGTCCGTGTTTTTATTGATATTTATGGTAAGGTAATCATTTTAAAAACTGTCATATTCAAGCTATCAGTATAATTAAATTAGGTACCTTGATAATTAGGCGCAGTATCACTCGAAAGGTAGCGTGCGTGTTCCCTGGCCCCAAGCTAAGGGTTCATTTGAATTACTTACTGACATAATAAACACACCATTTTGTTTCTCTGAATACTGCTTCAGCTATGCTCTGTTCATAAAAGTTCAGTTAAGATAAGACTACGGAAGCAGAAAGCCTCCGCCATGTTATAGAATTCGATGATAACATTAAAACAAGTATAATTACACATACATACACATACATACAGGCACATACATTGCTTCTGGCCCCACACTAGGATACCCTGTGTCGTGGGAACCAGAAACAGAGACATCACAAACATGTAGGTAAACATCCAAGACATGGGGTTTTTTTTGTCCCCAGCCGGGATTCGGACCCGGGACCTCTCGCATGGTAGGCAGACGTGCAACCGCTGCGCCACAGAGGCCGTCATAATCACGTACTACTTAGAATACTACATAGAAAATACAGGGTGACTTTTCATTAAATATATTTATGTCATCTGCAATAAAATATTCATCTGACCAAACTTGACGAAGACAAGTCATACATTTACTTTATGTTTCTTTGCGACCGTCGTTATGATTACTTGGGTAATCTTCTTTATTTTTAATGATAATAATGTACCGATGGTATTATCAATATCTTTCGAGGCCAACTATTTTTTCTGAGTAATGACGTTTGGCCTAATAAAACAGTCAGCTGTAAAACATCGTTCTAACTACAGGACAGTGTTACACAAAAGCTCAATATACTTTGTTGTACGAGTGTGTTGCTTTATCGTCGATCACCTCGGAGCCAGAGCCAATCAAACAAAACGCGAGCCAGCCAGCAAACCGAACACTTATTTGTCACCGGCCCCAAGTCCACATAAAACGCGCTCATTTCGCTCGATGGCCACATTTGTTTCAACCCAGCCAGCTCCAATTAAGCATGGCGACCGAATAAAACACATTACCCGTCACTGCCACTTCTCGATCACTTTGATCGGTCCGGATGTCACAATCGGTTGCCATGTTGTAGGGATGCCAAAATGGCAAACACCGACGCCCGTCTCATACGATTTGCGAATATCGGAATCGATAAAATGAGCGTAATTTTAGAACGGCTACGGCTGTGGATATTTTCGAAGGTATTATTTGTTGACAGGCTTCTCTTTTCTCTCCTCTTGTCGGGAATGTTTACGGTCAACAATTTATGACTTGAAATATCCGAAAACAACGAAGTCTTCAATGTCTTGTCATTGTTTTCTTCGGTTATAACGAGTCACTTTAATAATCCCAGCTCTACATTTCAATAAAATTCACTGCTAGGTACCCAAGTATCACAATGTTAATAAGACGACAATTTTATCAAAGGATATTCATGAAAATGGATTTAACATTCAGGCTACCAGATGGTGCCCTTATGAAAGGAAGCTAGTCAATGAAGAAGTTTAACAAAGTTTGCAATCAAAGAAGCGAATTGAAATCAATTTTAGAATTTATTAATACTCATGGGATTGCGCCAGTAAAGTTAGAGAAACAGCTGTTTCAAAGACAGCAACTGAAAACCACTCCAGTGTACAGAAACGGTTGAGATGAGTTGCCTGAGTTCGGTAGTTTCTTTGCCCTTCTTCGCCCGGCATAGTCCAGGGATGTGTGGATTCAGGAGGGGGAGGCCTTTGCCCAGCAGTGGAACACAATTACGGCAAAAAAATAAATACAGGGTGACATTTAATTAGCTGACCATATTTAGAAGATTTCATTTGCGACTATGTTTCTTGGGGAAAGTTGTTTACAAATGGGTACTTCATTCCCCAAAATATGGTCAGGTCAAAATTTCACCTTGTATAACATAGCGTCCGAATTATCTCATTAGTGGTTTTCGAACCGTAGTTACACATACCACACACAGTTATTCCATAGCCAATTTTGCGTGAAAGGGGGATTGCCCATTGCCACAGCTATATGATTTGAAGGGGTCCTATGGTACGTGACTACTAGCGGAGTCTAAACTCTTGCTTATTGTTCTGCAACAGCCGCCCGCCATCGCCATTGCCATTGACGACTGATTGGTTAATTACTTCGTTAAATCAATTGGACAACGCATCGTTTGAGGCACGCTAAGTCCGCCTTAGCGCCTGTTAGGGCTGTGCTGCACGGACAAGATAGTCGAGTTGGTTGGTTAGTTGAGCAAGCTAGCTATTTTCCTACACATCACAAATAACCGTATATACCTAAATATCAACAGATTCAAAGTGTCAACATCTCGTGTTGACATACTTAATTCTGACATTGTGGCCGATTCTCTAGGTTACAATCACTAAAATTACTTGACAATATTAAGTCCGACAGGTCTAATGCGGTCGCCATCGCCATAGATTCCATTTTCGAACTCACTTTTGAATTATTTTGTACTGATGAATTAATTCAAAAGTGAGTTCGAAAATGGAATCTATGGCAACCGCGTAAGAGCGTTGGAGCTAATATTGTCAAGTAATTTTAGTGAGTGTGCCGTAGAGAATAGGCCCCATTGTCTATTTAAATCTTTGCGTGTCAAAAAATACATCAGACATGTATTTTTTGATGATGCAAATGCTGACTGTACCGAAAATTGTGAAACCAAGAACCTATAGGAATGTTGTACCTGTTGGACAATTTATTCCATCCAGTAATTTTACGCCACCGTTTATTTATTATTACTCAAAAAATAAGAGACATTTGACATATTACAATTTATCAATTTTCCCAACACCAATGCCATGTCAGTCGGTTCTGAATCCGACCTTTTGTATATCAAAGTATAGCTTCAGCCAAGGAACACGAACTTTATAATTACAACTAGCGCAGTTTAACCCTAGAAAGATAACCTACGTCGCAAAGGCGCCCACGCTGCTAATATAGTGTTGTCTTTTTCCAATCGATGCGCGTATCAACTGGTCCTTCAGAGCCAACTCAGTCGTCGGTTAGCGCTGTAGAAGGATGGCTGTTTCTTCGCGGTAAGTACTATAATTTCATAGGTATGACCAGTGGAAGCCCTCTCGAGGCGTATGGTTATAAGACTGAAATTGGTAAAGACTGTCTGTAAACCAGGTTGTTGTAGGTAATTCTATTGTAGTTATATTGTCAACTTATTTGCAAGAGAAAAACATATTTTTTTTGTAATAATTTAGGACTACCCCCATAAAAAGAAGGATGTTGATTTTATTTTTATTTTTCGTAGAGGTCTAGTGATTTATGTTTCCAAACTCTTAAAATAAAACAAATTCTTAAAGTAACGCATTTTATTTTTAAAACTATCCCGGATTATTAAAATAAGTATATTTGTTCAGGCAAATATGCCAAATACACCATTAATTAGACGCATTACAAAATCATGCGCCTCTGAAGCGTATGGTTATCTTTTAGGCAAGTTTTGCTATGGTTATCTTTCTAGGGTTAAAGCGAGTTATTGGTAAGCGGCCCCCGGGGTCAATAAATCCTTCAGTTAGAGGTCGACTCAATTTAGATCAACGATAGTTTTTGGTCTCAGAAACACAGTGTTTGGATAAAGCAAATAGCGGAGGCATGTGTTCGTCGTAAAATTAATAGTCGGCGACCGTATGTTTAGATTCGGTCAAGTTCGGTGCAAAATCTAAAATCTAATCTCGGTTTCAGTTCGTTCGGAGCCAAACCGTATTAAGTATGTATGTTAAACCAATAAAAACAAATATTTTTTTTTTATTAATTCCGTCATCATTCCGTTCATCTATTTGATCTATTAGTATAGATGAAATAGATGTTTTGAAAGTGTTCTTCTTCTTCTTTCTCGAGTGCCGTCTCCTATCGGAGGTCGGTTATCATTATGGCTGTCTGTAACCGCGATGTTACTGCTCGAAATATGTCTTCAGTGTTGATAAAATTGAACCAGTCGGTGAGGTTTTGGAGCCAGTGGGTTCTTGGTCGGCCAGGTTTTCGGTGAAAGTGTTCCCAACTTGAAATTGACATTGACCAATCAGAAGCAAGCAGGCAAGGCTGGCAGGCAAGCAGGACCAATTTGAAAGTAATCACTAATTTATATTTTAATTTCCTAAGATATACAAGACTTGTATTACAAGTACTAACGGACCCCCAATACTTTTGGTGACTCCGTTACTGGAAGCACAAAAAGGAAAGAATTGGGAAATATGTTTTCGTCATTGTACACATAATTGAAAACACAAAAAGTAAACAAAAATAGTAACCATAGGCGAGCTTATCGCTTATATAAAAGTAGATCTCACGTATAATTGTAAAAACATTGGTCCGTGAACCGATTTATTATCCTTTCGGTTTCGGTTGCAAAAAAACTAGTTTAGGTCGTACAATTGTTATATTATATCTGACAGATGGTCGCGATTAGCACGAGTATTGGGGGGAACGAAGGAAACACGCGTCGCCGATGTTGTTAGATGGGATTTTAATATTTTTTTTCTGCAAAATGGAATGGCATTAAAACCTCTTCACTCTCAGAAGCACCAGAAATACCTAATACGTACGAGGAATATTTCTATGTAACGATATATGTTTTGTGTTCTAGAAAATGGCACTGTTGTTTTTGATAAAATTTGCAATAAGTATTTGTTTTAGGGGTATTTTAGTCGGATATGGAACCCTCTAAGCATACATATTTTCATGCCTCTTTTTTGTCTTTTGATGTCTTTTAAAAATAATGTCTTCAACAATGTCTTTTAAAAATATGTCTTTAACAACCTTCATCTCACAACCCTAACGCTAGAAGCTATATAGCTACAAAACTTGGTAGTCTCTGCACCTACACCACCGACTCCACAGCACAACGAGCTTAAGAACGGCCTTTATGAAAATGCAATCCCACAAAAGAGTGCCTTCACCTTGATGCACCTTTATTATTCATGGCAGCATTGGTGTGGTATGGCGTGATTGAATTATGAAACTCAGACTAACTTATGGTTAGAACTACCCTTTTTAATGCAAAATAGTACGCGAGCCGGAGCATCTGTTCGTATTAGGAATTTTTGATCTGCCCCTTTGGTATTTCATACGAGCAGTATGAATAAAATGTCTCTGCTCTCCCGAAGTGGGCATGTCGGCGGCCGATCGTAGAATTGAAGTATAGGTAGTTTGATTTTTAATAAGTTTTTAAAGATTTACACACGAGTCCAGAGTAGATGTTTGAGATTCGTTTCAGAATCATCGTTGCGTCGGAATAATATAATAAGTTTATTCATTGTATAAGGGGACAGACAGACATAGTTAACGCGTCACGTTTGGCCTGTCTATACTCAATTTTGCCATCGATTGATCGATAGAAGATTTCCTCATGATGTTTACCATCACCATTGATTGTTCGTACAAGCTACATTCAAAAACAATATTGTTATTGATATTAAATAACAATATTGTTTTTGAATGTAGTTTTGTTATTTTTAGTGCCTAGCTGAAATGACTGTATATTGCTTTGAACATATCATAATTTGATCTTCAAAACGTGATACAACGGTTTTAATAAAATGACAGGACATTCATTGATTCAATTATTTTAGTCGTACGCGTCCTTTTAAAAGGAATAAAAGGTCAATATTCGCAAAAGCACAAAATTTTTACTCAGCCACAAAAAGGTAGTCGCAAAAAAGCATTTCATTAATTATTGAGACGTTTCCTTTGAATAAAGAAGAAGTAAGTATTAAACTTTATGAATAATTAATCAACCGAAAAATATGTAAAACCATCTTAACTGGAATAGCGATCCTGTCGACAATATAAATTAATTTCTAATTTCGAATTTTATCTAACCTAGACATTTTCATTCTTACGCTGGGTAGCGTAAGGACAAAAGAGTCCTTGGAACAATATTGACATTAAAATTATAAAAAAAGACATTAAAATTATTTTGACAGTGGGTACCAAGACGTCAATGAATGTCTAATTTTTGACGTTGGTACCCACTGTCAAACTAATTTTAATGTATTTTTTTTTTACAAAAAAAATAAAAAAAATGGCTCGAGTCAACCGGTTAAAATTAATTTTATCTTTAAAAGAGTATTTTTTAATCTTGTATCCCTGTAAAAGCCAGTACCCATATTGGTAAGAATAGTATCTATTTATTTATGTTTAATATAAAGGCTGGTATTTAACTGGAAATCAAAAAAATTACGTTTTGTATAAAAAAATATTCCCAATCTTATGCAAAAATACTTGTTGCACAGCAAAATAGTCACCTCGAAATATTTTTATATCAGTAACAATTTAAGTTCGTGATGCATCGCTATATAAATAAAACTAAAGCTTTTTCAAGAATGCATATCTAATAATTACCACATCACAACAAGTCTATTACTATTTTTAAAAATAAAACATAATAAATATTATACTTAAAATTACAGTTTTCAGTCAGAAAGTGCCAAGCCTATATAGCAATCAATTCGGTTTTGTGAAACTACATGGGGTCGCGTCGCTCCGCTCCGATTCGCTCGGCTCTGGGTGGTACATAAAAATTGTGACCTAATACAATCTATCTATACTAGGTATAAGCACAGAAAGTGACCTAAACAAACCGAGTCAGTGGAACCACAAGAGGTCTGGGTGGTACATAAAGTTATGATATGAGTGTGTGTATTATGCGTCGAGGCCCTGGTTAATTTTCTGTACAATCGGTATATTTTATGTACAATCGCTATATTTGCTGTGCAATATTTGATATGAAATGCATATTTCTGTCGAGCACAAGAGGAAAAAATGTACTATAGATTTGATGTATTTACGAATTATTTTTAGCAATAGTTTTGTTCAACAAATGGTTTTCATTGGTTTAATATTTTGATGTAAAGAATATTTCATTGATGTAAATAACTTGATGAGTGATAATAAGTCATTTGCTATGCAATTAAAATTATCCCAAATGGCTATAACTCACAACGTTGAAAACATAAAAATGAACTGTCTATATTTCGTATCAACTGGCTAGACTGATTCCTGATTTTCAAACAATGGGATGGGACCAAACTATTGGGTCACCTTTTTAAACTAAGAAACATTTTATAATTAATAGTAATACCGGTTTCGGTGTAACACAAAAATAAACATCCGAATTGATAACGCCCTCCTTTTTTTGAAATTCGGTTAAAAACTTAAGTATCATAGCCATGTTTTATTATAATCGGTTCAGTGGTTCGCACGATATCAGCTAAATAAGGAAAAGTAGGCCTAAGTAGTAGCACTTTAACACGATTTCATTTATTGCATCGGGTGTATTTTTAATTAGGTACCTTATTTAATTACATGAATTGATTCTCTCTATTGGGTTCTCTTGTATGGTTTTGGCTCTATGTAACCCGTAGTTATTACATGGTTAAGTATATATAGGCTTTCGAGGTAAGGCCTTGGGCGTACAAGATGCTCTGGGTAGGTTATTAGTTTTGTTATATCAAAACATGTAAATAGTTTTGGGTTTGCTAAATTACAAAATTTTCATGTCTTTAGTTTTTAATAAAGGGATAAGTAAGTACATCATCTTATACGGATTTAACTTGTTTTTATTGAAGATATTTGTAAAGTGAGAAGGGAGCATGTTAAAGGGCCGATTTCACGATTTTTGTGTCACACGAATAAGATTCGTGTCACACGCGTCATTCGTAATTCGTCATTCATAATCATAATGAAAAAAAAAACTGAAAAACTGAGGATAAAAAAATGATAAGCCGTAACAACGATTAATGTTTTTGAACCACTTCTTACCAATTTATTACATCTTCATTTCATTCTGATCGTCCACAGACAAATCCATTTAATTAAATGTTTCCTCACTCGCAAATCCTTTAAATTCACTGTTACAGTCACTGCCAAGCCAAAACAAACACACAATATTTCCACTCCAATTATTTTTTTAAACACAGCACAAAAATCCGAAACTTTTGACTGCGCACCAAAATGTACGAGTCCTTTTCCCGCGTAAAAGTTTACGTAGCGTTCCGAATGGTGGTTGATCCAGATACGACCGCGTGGCGGGAACGCTTGGGCGCGAATGCAGAGCCACGATAGGGACGCCTACACTGACTCCACAAACTTATTTCTACAATTGAAACAAGCAAACCTAACCCTTAAGTAAATCTCAAAGGGGAAAACAAAACGCAGCGAGTAAACTTGTCATCGTACGTTCGGTTCATTCAAGGAATTCTGAAGGCATTATTTTTCATTAATCTATTTTTAATTACGTATAAATTGTCTTTGCCGCTAATTAGACAAAGACGTCCTCGTTTACTCATTTATTTGGAGCGGTAAAAAATGTGGCGGAAAACTTAATGATTACCTTCATGGCAAGTAAGTTCGTATCTAATTTAAATTCGTAAAGTTACTGGTAGGTCGCGTATATCTCTAAGGCTGGATTCACACGGCATAGTCCTGCACGCTTTTTTTTGCAGTATACGTCTTAACGGATAAACAGTGGCCTTGGTTCACACGGCATAGTCCTGCACGTTTTTTTGCAGTATACGTCGTGTGAACCTAGGCCACTGTTTATCCGTTAAGACGTATACTGCAAAACAACGTGCAGGACTATGCCGTGTGAACCACGCCTAATTGGTGGATCCGAGGACCAGTCTCGGCGGATTTCGTCAGGCCGAGTCCACCATCTTATTATATGAGGAATATTTGTATGTATTTATGTAACGGGGTAACGATACTAACGACATATGTTTTGAGTTCTAAAAAAGGCGCTGTAGTTTTCGATGAAATTTGCAATAAGTATATGTATATAAATTCTTCTGAGAAAGAACAAACAATAGTATATTTTCTGAACGTGCTTAAATCCTTCATTACGCATTAGCAAAACGTTGCCTGACAGTAAATTGATATGTCGCACTGTAGTGTGTCTATGATATTCTGCCTTTCTGCAAAACTCTTTCTCACTTATTCTACGTTTGTTATTACATAATTTGTAGGATTTTGTGGAGACTGTCGAACAATAAAAGACCCTTATTTAGACTACACGCTTACGTCGTTACTACGTTTTATAGAAACAAAGCTCGAAAAACGACTGCCATGCCATGGCATATTGTCGTAGCAGCACTGTAGGTACATACAAATGAGCAGCACGAGGCACGACACGAATAAGGTGTCGTATTACGAAACGGTGCCGAAGCCCTGAAAGCCACTTTATGACTTTGAAAACTTTATTGAGACCCTAAAAACCCCTGTCTGACACGTTTTAGTTCACAATAAACTTATAGACGAAGATATAAGCGACAAAATGCTAAACAATAATTTGCTACAGTCTAAACAAATTCGTCACCGAGACTGAAACGGATCGTCTCGTACTGCTGCTGCTGGATTGGTCTACAATTTGGTCTTGCGGCAAAGGAAGCAGTTTGAACGGACAATCTTTGTATTTATGTAATTATGAGATTCGTAATTCGTAATTTCTTTATTGTACTCACATGATGACAAACAGATATCTTGTAGAAAAATCGTGTACAAAGGCGAGCTTATCTCTAATAAGATTTTTCTTCCAGCAAACCATGTTGGGTAGGAGACGGAGATGGTAAGGGGAAGAAATGCGCGATTGCGCGTACAATAAAACTATAATATACTAATATAATATATAATATAAAACTATAATATACTAATATACTTAATACATATATTAGTATATTATAGTTTTATTGTACGCGCAGTTCTTCCCCTTACCATCTCCGTCTCCTACCCAACATGGTTTGCTGGAAGAAAAATCTTATTAGAGATAAGCTCGCCTTTGTACACGATTTTTCTACAAGATATCTGTTTGTCATCATGTGAGTACAATTAAGAAATTACGAATTACGAATCTCTTTGCCTACAAAGTAAACTTTTTGCAGTCCGCCCTGTAGAGCTATTAAGAGGTACGCCACTCACCTCAGTCGCGTCGCGCATTTGACACAATTTAACACGCTGGGTAGCGTAAGGACAAAAGAGTCCTTGGAACAATATTGACATTAAAATTATAAAAAAAAAATGACATTAAAATTATTTTGACAGTGGGTACCAAGACGTCAATGAATGTCTAATTTTTGACGTTGTTACCCACTGTCAAACTAATGTATTTTTTTTTTTTTACAAAAAAAAATAAAAAAATGGCTCCATTCAACCGGTTAATATCAAAATCAATGCTCGGCTCGCAAGTCGCGTATTGAAACGTCATTGAGTCGCGAAATTTGACTTTAGTTGATTTTGACATATAGGTAATTGAGTTGTTTAGAGTTTTGTCAAAAGATGCAATGTTAATGCTACATCAACGTATTGTGAGTGTGCCATAATAAACTTATTTTGGTCCAAAATTTCAATCACCACGGAACGAGTGGCAAATTTTATCGATACACGAGCCTCAATCCACCACCTTCACCTACGAAAACAATCTGCCTACACTACACTAAAACTATTAGGTAATCATCACGACATTATATATTCGGTACCGATATATTGATTTTATTCACTCACGCGATATATCAATAACGAAATGTGCCGTTTACAATTGAAAAGGAAATAAATTTAAGGAATAAAATTAAATCAAATGCCATCGATTGTGCCGATAACCCTCGCGGGTTCTTCCCATTGACCAACTTCTGTCTGTATTACTGAACGTGATAATAAAAAAAAACAATTAGATGAGATGCTATGCTGAACCAGGAACTAGGCTCGTACATTACAACAATAGATGCATTACACATCACTGTTATTCATGTGCGTTTAAAGTTACGATGATTTACTCATCACTTTATTAATTACCATGTACAGTACGGGCCATTGTTTTGGCACGTGCCCCGAGTATGATACTCAGCGTTTGACTTGGCGGTAGAGAGAGAGAGAGTGCGAGACGAGACGTGCCAAAACAATGGCCCCGTACCGTACGTACGGTACATTTCGACTACTTAAGTCAGGATCATCTCCCCAGTCGAGATATCGATTTTGATACCGCCTAAATCCGTCGAAAACGATCTCGATTTATATTTATTTCGATCGGAAATGGGTCAAGATATCTCGGTTGGTCGAAAGGCTAGTCGTAAGAATAGCTTTTTCTTGTTTTTGATAAAGATTTCGGTATCTCAAAATCAATATTTTGACCATGGACATGATCTCGCTAGCGCCAGAATTGCCCGGCAGGTTGTGTAGCGTAGAGTACTTTCTAATCAACATTGAACCTAGGACTCTCCATCCCCAAGTCAGATTCGTGCGAACAGAAGCAGCGATGAAATAAGTACTTACATAATATAGATTCTTCCACCTTGGCCGCGTTTCGAACTCAGGACGTCTTCTTTGTAAAGTATAAGCCTCAAACGCCACAGAATTGTCATCCCCAAAGTTTGTTCTATTTTATCGATTAGCGACGAGATAACTTTTTTTTTTAAGACAAAAAATACTGCGACTCGATCTCAGAGTGGAGTCACCCTCAATTCATTTCCTCGCGCCCCGGGCCAAACGCAATTATGTCATCGACAAAGCGATCGCCGATCAAAATGCATGACTTCGTCAACCGTAGGGATATACGAGCGTCCACCCACCCACAGCTCCCAATGAGGTTTCATAATGGAAACGCTGACTTTGCGCCCGCCTACCTACGCGATGTAATAATATTATTATTTTGAGCCGTTCTTTTACAAGGTGTTTTAAAAAGTTTGTTGAAAAAATTATCATCGCGCCCAGTCGTCGTCGCGTCCTCTCTTGATCAATCCTGCCTGGCTAGCGGCTCACGTCTCACTACTAAGCATAAGCCTTTCTCACCTTCTAGAATTATTACCTTGTGCCCCGCAAAAAATGGAGAGCAAAGATTTTTTGTGGATGATTTCAGGCGCTTCCAAACCTAATTATTCTATACACGAGCGAGCGTCCGCGTCCACCGCTTGTATACTGGTGTTTTAAAATGGAGCCTTTGTTTGCTGGCGATCTTTATGCAATAGGTTATTAAAGGCGTGACGTAACAAACTGTGTCTGTAGGGTAAAAGGATTAAAATATTATACCAGCTCCAGTCAATCCTTTATTTTGCCTTTATTTTGCTTCTAGCATTTCCGTATTCCTTACCTTTAATATGATGGAAAATGGGGAAATAAAAATTTTATGTGTGCAATACTAGGGTTTTAAAAGTCCATTCATTTCGTTTGTGTCACCCTTTTGCCTGCTGCCTAATTTGAAAGAACTCGGTCAAAGAAAGCTGCTGCGGAGTACATCCGCCAGACATTTTGTAGTTTGTATTGAAGTGCCGTGCCGTACTGAAAGGTTTTGTTTGAGTGGATTCTACTAGGATGTGTTTTCGTCATTGAGAGGACAGTGAAATTCCTCAAAATTAAAGAATATCGAACCTTTCTGGGTTACCTCAAGTTTACCTCACTTTGATACAAACTACAAAATATTTTGCGGGTGTACTCCGCAGCGGCTACCTTTGACCGAGGGTCAACGTTCTTTCAAATAAGGTGGCGGGGCGAGATCGAAGGCAGACACAAACGAAATGAATGGACTTTTAGAATTTCCCCAGTATTGCACACAACATATTTTTCCCCCATTTGCCATCAGATTCCAGTATACCAATAACTGCGTTTCACGCTTTTAATATGGGAAAAGACTCACTCACGCCTCATTGTATTGTATATTTTTACAGTAAACTGCCGAGCCGTACGAACTACACCACCGTAAAGAGGACATCACAACCGAACTATTCTCCTATCCATAATTCTTTATCAGCAATCCATCAAGCCCCTTCCCTATCTCAACACAAACAAGCGTGCGCGCGCGCGAGTCAGTGCGCACGCGCATGTTGTGCGCACGCGACGACGGCTGCGCGACAGATGCGCGCGCGCCACCTGGCGTGACCGCCGCCGGCCGGTGTTTGCGCGCACAAAACCATAAGGTACGGACTAAATACATACAAAGGAGGTAAAACTATAGAATCTAGCCCATGGCACACCGAGAGGCACAGGCCTTTGCCCGGATGCGAGTGCAGTGCAGGGTTGGTGGAGAGGTTTTATTAACCCCCGCCCGACGAAGGCAAAAGGGGTGTTATGAGTTTGACGTGTGAGTCACTCTGATCGATTTATTATTATTATTAGCCTATATCATCCCACTGCTGGGCAAAGGCCTCTCTTCCCCGTTTCCATGCATCGCGCTCCTGGGCCGATTCCCACCAGTTCTTGTTGTGGTCCCTCAGCTCGTCACTCCAACGTTTTCTAGGGCGGCCTCGACCTCGCCTTGCGTTTTGTGGGACTGATTTAGAAAATATTTTTTGTTTGAAAGGGTATACCTTCCGATTGGTCCCATTGACACCAGCTCAGGATCTGATGATGGGATCCTGGAGAAATCGAGAGAACTCTTTAAATATTATAGGCAGACCTATAGTGATTTTTGTGTTTTTTCATAATAACTCGTGCATTTAGTCACGGTATGCATAATATTGTGATGCGGAACTGATGATGAACACCACACATGGCCACCAGAACTTCTCAATACTAGGTACAAATACAATCTGGGTACTATGTGTGGCTGACGGGCAACGCATAGCCTAAACCGATGGACCTAGAGCCATGCAACTTTGTATAGGGGTTCCTTAAGTAGCGCATGGTAGCACTGAGATGGGATTTTAACGAAATTGATTCCTCAAAAGGAGTGGGGGGATACGCGGTTATATTTTGTATTAATCTCAAAAACCACTTGACATGGTTTCTAATCAAATAGGGTTTGCGGAAGTCGGTTTTTTAAGTTTTACTTTTTGTTTCAATTATCTAGAACTCAAAACATACATATATCGTTACCCCTACATACTTTACATAGAAATATTCCTCATATTAAGAGATGGTGAACTGGGGCCCTTCGAACCCACCAATTAGGGATTTTGTCTGATTATCTAGGGATAAAAAACGCTCCTTCGACAATAAGTAATACCGATGACTTTGCCGATAGTCCTTTCTACTAAGCGAAGTCCAGTTTGTCGTCAAAGTCTGTAATCTGTAAAGGTTATTGAAACTGATTACATTGAAGTAGAACCGATGATCCAGCTTTATACCCAGGGGTGTAATCAAGTGGAAAGTTTGGTAAACTAATGATGATGATGTAAACAAAGTATAAATAATGCATAGGGAATTAAAGGGGTTGCAACGCTGGTGGACCGAAAACTTGAAGCTAGACTAATTGAAGATATTGTAGAGAAAACCAATTAACAAACTGCTAGTTGAAGGGCAAGTATAACTTATACTGAAAGTGGGCACAGTTGTGTCACTGCCATCCTGTATGGGAAAAGGCGTGACGCTGTTTGTTTTGTTTGTAAAACATAAACTCTTATATACAAGTTATACATTGCTCCAGGCCCCACACTGTGTTAAGCCCCATATGGGATATTTATTAGTCTGAGGCCACATGAAACAATTTGCTAATATCCTTCTGACTTTTAGTTTTCAAATGTCAAATCGAATATTTACAAGAGTCTTGCGCTGCGCGCGAACGTTATTTTTAGTGCCTTGCATGTTGTCCAGAGAGGCTGCATTCATATTCTCAGCACTTTTCCAACAATTTTGAATCTAATTCCTAAGTTCTATAGTTTTTATAGGTATCTTGTATTCCTGCTTTACGTTGTGTTGTGACACAATGTTCCGTCGGCCGAAGCGACGATGGAAATAAATAAACTTTTGTTCAACTCGTTTCAATCAAACCCTCTTTTGTACTTCACTTCAGTCCTCGGTTAGAAGACAAAAATTCAAATTTCGCCACCGCCTCCCCGCGTTACTTAATTCTTTCACTTTGCGAAAATAAATCTCCCGTAATTGATTTTGCTTCAGTCCAATTTGTCTTCGTTAAAACTCCATTTCCGTACTGTGTCCTCTGAATAATGAAGTATAGGAGTAACTTCATGACGTGTGATGTGAACACGTTGCAATACCAGCTGTATCTACGTGTAAGTAGGTACTGTCGGAAAATTCAGCTTTTGAATGTTGACTCGAGTGCTCGTAGAAATAAGGTCGATTTATAGCCCAAACTGTAAAGGTTGCTTTGCATAGGTAAGTAGTAACACACAGTGAAATAAGTCAATCACAATTAACTTTTCGCGAAAGCCTTCGAATGAAACAGGTTTTATCTACTCTCATCTCATAAAGTTCGAATTACAAACTTAAAATCAAATTCATAAATTCGTACTTTATAAATGCAATACAGTAATCAAATAATAAAAAAACACTACTTCTCGAACAAAACTAATGTTATTATTAAACTTTTTTCCATAACGATACAGTTCTACTTTTTTTGGGAAAGGCAAGGGTCATGAAACCATACAGCCAAGGTGTTTGATAGTCTGTATCGTTGGAAAGTTTTTTTGACATCCAAACAGCCACTCAGTGTTTGATAAGTACTTGGAGGCAGGAAGATTTAAACAAAGAGGTTCATTGATCTGAGGTTTGAATAGAGATAGATTTGACAGTTTTGCTATAGAAATTATCTCAAATTTGACCCTATCGGCCGATGAGGATAGATAGGTTATTGAAAACGGCGGTTAGTAAATCCTAAGATTTACTTCAAATACAAGGTAAAAGTGCCCTCGTCCAGATAGTTCAATTTGTGTTATTTTAAAAAATAAATAATTTAAGTTAATTTAAAAAAGTAAATCTAGGGATAAGATTATCATGACCTTGTATGTGTTTGTTTACTCATCTTCCCACCTTTATAAACTCTTCCTTTTTTGACTGACTTATTTGGCTTTTTGTCTTATATAATATGAAATAGAATAGAATATAGGTCGGTAGGCTCATTTAAACGATATGATCTTTTAGGTCAGAATCTGTCCATATTTTTGACACTTAATAGTTAGCGTGTCTCAAAGATATTTTATTTGCGATTGTTGCGAGGCGACAGTGACTGCGCAGCGCTTGTCAGTGCCGTATGCGCGCTATACGTTCCCGACAACTACCTTCGCGCTCGTAGGCACCAGCTGCTAGCGGGCGGCTCGCTCCGCACGGTGGCGCGCCGGCAGTCTCCGCTGATCCGGGCGCGGGAGAGCCTCAATGCACTCTTGGCTGCAGCACCATTGAATGATCTGTTTGGTGATGCATGGAGTGATATTGTGCGAGCATGTGGAAGGTTCTGTGAGAAGATTGGATGATAGTGTTGTCATGTAATTATTATCCCAAATGACTAATGTACATAATGTTATTGAATAATCTAATGTATGTAATTGACCTGACCAATAATTTCATGTGGTGTTTAATGCAATCTATTTTATAGTTTGGATACTTTGTACGACGAATTGGATTTTTTCTGTACTGTTGTACGAATTTACTTTAAATAAATAAATAAATAAATTTTTCGGAATATGGAAGCGACAATCAGATTTGACGACGACGACGTGCCGTAATGAGCACAAATCCGTATCTGTTTAGTTAGCCCTGCACTACTTCTAAATTAAATCAATTGATTATTCATATGTTTTTCCTGTCCTGAAATATTCCGTCGGATATCAGGCCTTGTTGATGAAAGGTGAAGCCGTTATTCACTGCAGCCTAAGGTCTCTACTTGTATGCCGAGAACATTTTATTGCCAACCCTTTATTCATAAAGCTATAATTTGATGTGTCGTACGTATATGATTTGGTTATAAAATTTTCTCAGTGTTTGTTCGTCGGGGAGGTCTCTAAGGGATATTATCCGTCTGAACCAATATGCTTTAATCTATGTAGGTTAAATAAATTCAGCTTGACATTAATTACGAGTATAATGTGAAAGGCACTGAGGGATGAATGTCACAAGTCTAAAAAGGTTTTTCACACACAGGACATCATGTTTTTAAATAATATCAAGTACTTACAAGTGTAAATGAATTAACACAAAATGAGAAACTACTTTGTTAGGGACATCATTCTGAGCAACTTTCATCATGAAACCGATTTGATCTGAGCAACTTTATTTTGCACTTCCCAGTACATTTTGGCCCGAGTGGGTCAGCTGATTTGTAGGGAGAAGTGAAAGATAAAGTTGCTCTGATCAAATCGGTTTCATAATGAAAGTTGCTCAAAATGATGTCCCTAACAAAGTAGTTTCTCATTTTGCGTTAATTCATTTACACCTTGTATAGGAATCTCCTTATAAGTGGGACTTGCACCAGACTTTTGACAGCTGCCAAATGAAGTTTAAGATTATTAATCTGTGGTTTAAGTGCAATATAAATACAACGCAGCCATGTTGAGTAGGAACCTGGTGGGCAGGCCTTGGCGCGTTTACACGACATGATATCGATATCGGTGGCGATCTAGGGTGTAAAAAGTTGATAAACTGGAGCCGCCTGCTGTGTGCGCTTGGAGTGGTGTACTCACACACAACAGGCGGCTCCAGTTTATTACCTTTTTACACCCTAGATCGCCACCGATATCATTTCGTGTACTTAAACGCCGATTAAACTCCAACAACAACAAGACTTTCGTGGTTTGTTTGACAGACACACACACCACCAGCTGTTTTTCCTGGGGGTTCAACTCTTCAGAGGGCAATATAACATAGTCGTAGGTACCTTTTTCCCAGATGAGGTGGCAGAGGCATAATATCATTAAAAAAACCGGCCAAGTGCAAGTTGGACTCGCGCACGAAGGGTTCCGCATAATCTATAAAAACGGCAAAAAAATCATGTCTGTTGTATGGGTGCCCTGCCCCCAGACGGACAGACAGACACACAGACAGTATTCAACAAACTTTCGCATACGCAACCTATGTACGAAGACGGGCCACCAGACAGTTTCGCAGCGGCTGACCAATCACAGCTCTCTTACCTCGTCCCCCGCCACCCGTAAATTGGTGCGAGTTGTGTTTCAAAGGAAAATGTATCTATGCGCTCTCCACTGGATAAGTGCTCCCTGCCTATATAGGTACCCAAAGTGGACCCCACTTCCTACAATCTTAGATTAGAGAATATCTAGAATTTAAGAATCTATTATACTTACTACTTTTAAATGTTAAATATTTCACGCTCTGCATTGTAAAATGTACATCATGCGGAGACGAATAAATAAAGGCTTTTTATTTATTTTATTTATATTTGTATGTAACTACGAGTATGTAACGAAATATGTTTTGAGTTCTAGAAAACGGCGCTGTAGTTTTCGTTGAAATAAAATAAAACAGCATGTGTGGTGATAGGTAAGCAGTCTGTCTGATGAATAAGAATACTGTGTTCGTACCAACCAACCACCGAGCGAAGCTCGGACCCCAGATATTGATATCTAGAGTGAGACTTTATATTAAAAAGAAAAAAAACTATAAAGAACTTGTAACATAAATAGGATAGCCCAATCACTAACAGACAACTTGTTCCAATCCCTAAAGGAATAGTCTTCTAGACTTTGCAAGACTCTATTATGTAAAATATGAAGTAAATGTTGTATTGTAAGTCTTGCCCGTGAAATGGCTGTCTCGTCTGGGGTCTGGGTCATCTATCCTGCGACCTTGTCCAGTCGTATGAAATGAATTCATACGCAATCAAGTAGAAATAAGATATTATAGTAGGTATTATTCTCGTATGTTAATAAAATAAGCTGAAAGAGAAATGTGAAACTGTTAAAGCCCTTTAGTGAAATTGCATTGAGTTGGTATCACGTTGTTTGTTAGTTAATTAAGTTTCGCTCAATGTACCTAGTTTAATATTTTATTTATGCGGTATGAACAGTTTATATGCTTTGGTGCTGTATGCTACATGGTGCATATTGTATAAGATATTTTCAGGATATTAAATTAGGAATCAACTAACAACATCATCATCAAAATCATTCTGAACATCTTTTCCTGAAATCTTTTTGACCAAAAGCTCCGTGGTCTTATGGGTTTCGTAATTTCGTAATTTCTTTATTGTACTCACATGACAGTAAAAATAGCTTAACATAGAAAAAAAAATGTACAAAGGCGAGCTTATCTCTAATAAGAGATTTCTTCCAGCAAACCATGTTGGGTAGGAGACGGAGATGATAGGTAAGGGGAAGAATTGCGCGTACAATAAAACTATTCTAGTAGGTACCTATAATACATAGATATTATTATTACACATAGGTACATATAAGAACCTATTGCTAAGGAATAGACTACATACACAGTTACATAAATACAGCTTAACAATAAATATCGTATGAATACACTAATACATACCAGTATATATCTAAATTGACAATGAAAGATAGTGCTTCTTTAGACGGTTTTTAAAGATGTTTAGTGATGGACTGTCCCTGATGGTGCAGGGAAGCTCATTCCACAGCCGTGTAGCGCGGATTGTGAACCCGTGCTCGTAGGCTCCAGTGGAGCGATGTGGGGCTTTAAGCAACGAAACCATGTGAGTTCTCCGAAGCCTGCTTGAAGAAAGAAATTCGAAGCGATCACGCAGGAAGTTAGGGTACCGAGGGTTCCACAAAATATTGTAGAGAAGACATAGAATATGAGAGTCCCGTCGAAGACGAATTGGTAGCCAATTCAACTCCCTGCGATGTTGTGAAACGTGATCATACTTGCGCAGTCCGAAGATGAACCGAATCCCGAGATTTTGAAGTCGTTCGAGTTTGTTCAGTTGCTCTTCGTTTGCGCTGACCCAGCAGACATCAGCATAGTCGATGAGGGGAAGTAGAAGAGACTGGGTTTCATGCTTGCCTCTCACGCAGGAGGTGCAGGTTCGAATCCCGGTGCTGACCATGTACCAATGAGATTATACGGACACTCTAACGGTGATGGAAAACGTCGTAAGGAAACCTTCATTACTCCATCCATAGCTGCGGCGATGGGCTGTCACGCAAAATGGAGTATTGGATCACTGGCTGAAAGTGGGCACAGTGGTGTCTCTGCCACCCCGTATGGGAAAAGGCGTGACGCTATGTTATGAAGTTCAAAAGCACCTTTCGTGTTTGACTTCTCCATTGGATACTTTTTGGCCAGACGATCAGATAAATTGATGATTTCTTTTACGTTCTGTATAACGGAATGTTCAGTTCAGTTCAAAATTTTTATTGACCATAAAATCATACATATTACTTAGTCAACGTCAATATAATATTAATATTTTTGTATACTACCGCCCGTTCGGAAGTTGTGGGCTTAGGGATGGAGCAAAGCATTAATAACATTATTAAGCAAATGTATTAATAACATTAGAAGCTGTATAATCTTTTCAATATTCTGGACCTATCTAAACAACTTCTATTCAACACATATTTTAATCCGACGCTTTTCTCCTAATCATAGCTTATCTTCTCATAACGATACCCGTTTCAGATAACGTGTTACATTATAACAGCAACGTTATTGTTACCATGATACAAATATTGAGTCTCCGGCGTCACGTTTGGCCGACCCTTAGCCTTATCTTGGGCTATCTGGGACCGAACTGATCATGCACGAGTATCTCTTTGGGTCCAAATTAGGTATCGAACCGCCACACATGTGTATTAGAAGTTATAATTAACCAGAAAGAGAGTCGGTTTTTAACCCCCGAAAAATAAGGTTTTTATAAGTTTGAGGAGGCTTTTTTCTTTTTATCTGGAACTCAAATGGGTGGACGTATTTAAATGAAGTAGGTATATACCTACCTACTTTTAATTGGTTGTTAGTTTTGCTGCTATGGTCACACCTATAACGGATTCCTGATGATTTTTTCCATCGTCTTCTTGTGGTGTCGCCACAGCAGTCAGCTCTCCTATTCTTTTTTCATCACTCACCACTGATTAGAATACACCTACAATAAACATAAATTCCATTCGATTCGCTCGTCAGGGACCGCATACGTTACCGGCACCAAAACGAAGAGGCTATATCTAGCAGTGGGCGGCCACAAGCTATCGTTGATGATGAGAATACGACTTTATTGATTGGGTTCATATTCTTCTATGGTTTCTGCAAAGTTACGATTCACTCTGATCTGCAGTGCGGTTAAATTGCACCGTAATAATTGGATTTTAAGTTTTTCCGCATAATTAAATGCGGTGTCGTTCTGAATTCCAATTATTTTGATGAAGAACGGAGAACACAGCGTCTCGGCACGGACTTAAGGTGTCTAGTTAGAAGAGTCAGCCCGCGTTTTCGGTTTTAATGAGTTTTCGGCTAATGCCTTCCTCGCATAGCAATTTTGTGTCATGAATAATAACAAGAGGGAACTGAGAACGCGTCCAAATCCCGCCGTGATACATCCGTTGGATAATCCCTTAAAAGATATTAATAAATGCGCCGGTACAAAGCTGGGCGTCATCAGCTTATATTTATGTTTGACGTAATATTCTTAGAGCGATAGCAGCATTTATGAAGGAATCAAGGTGGTAACATTGGTGGTATATAGGCTGATGCCGATCCGGCTTAAGATTGCTCTGTAGTGTTCTGGAGTGTCAGCCATCCGGCCATAATGAGAACGTAAGCCGGCACTCCGCAGAAATTGTTTCTATGATAAAAATGAACTCATCACAAGATGGATAATTTAAACAAAGTTTGCGCGGACCGTGCGTCACCTGAGAACAAAGCCTTGCCATGACTGTTTAATTGGTCATGTTATATAAGTAGTGATATATTTTCGCGCAGAACTATTCAAGCCGTGAAACTTGCTTGTGCGCATTCAATCCGATACACTTTAATGTGTGTTTATTTGACTACCTAATCTACTCTCTCTTTGCTCTTCATTTTCTCAGCTGATGCGTACTGCATACAAATTAGCATATCTTATTCGCCAGGAAATTACTTGCAAATTAAATGATTCTTTAATATAAATCTTTTGATAGGTAAACCATGGATAGGAAAACCCGATATTTTCTATCGTATTAACCCACGTATATGTAGAATGATGATAGTATGGTTAAATTTTTAACGGTTATTTATGACAAACAATAAAATGAAAATATGGTGGTATGCCTCCGGCCACCATGTATGAGAAAAGATGTACCGCCGCTGTTGTTATGGCGGTTATACAATTATATTTTTTCTTAAAATGATGAACAAATCATTTCTTACTAATGTTTGATTAACTCAAAGCATTGTTTTATATTAGGTACCCGAGATTTCACCGTGAAGATTGTTTTATTCTCAGCATGTTAAAACAAGGCAAGGTTTAAATTCTTTTGTCGTCGTATTTAAACCTGCGAGAAACGTTAACCCATTGTTACCCAACAAAAGCTTAGTCTGATATTAAACACGTACCTACGTAAAGTGCAGAGTGGGTTAATACGGGCTAATCTCGTTTTAAAATAACGGGATAATGCGGTTAGGTTTAAAAATGTAGTTTTTGCGAAGTCTAATTAACATTTAGTGGTAAGTGGATGTGCTAAGGAATTATGCAAAACATTGCTACGGAATGGGACAAAATAACTGAAGCGGAACTTAAAATATACTAAAATAAACAAAAACAATAAAAAGGCAACTTCTTTGATTCTGGCCCAATACTAGGATCACAGTGAAGTCACAAACAACCAAGACCTGCTGGGGTTGGACGCTTTTATAATTCCAATTTCCAGCAACGGTAAGGTATAGTATAGGAAAGAGAGGGACAGAGCTATACGCGATGTAAAGCTCTGTCCCTTAGTTTTCTAAAATATCTCATGAATCACGGTTCATGAGCTAGACAGTGGAAATTTTCACAGACGATGTATTTTTGTTGCCGATATAACTATAATTACTACTTAATAATTGAAACAAAAAGTAAACTTTAGAAAAAAACGACTCCACAAACCCTATTTGATTAGATTGAGTTTAATACAAACTGTAACCCTGATCTGATGATGGGATCCTGGAGAAATCGAGGGAACTCTTCAAATATTATAGGCAGACCTATAGTGAATTTGTGTTTTTCATAATAACTCGTGCAAATGCACACGGTAAGCATAATATTGTGATGCGGAACTGCTGATGAAGACCACATATGGCCACCAGATCTGCTCAATACTAGGTACAAATACAATGCGTGGCTGACGGGCAGGCAACGCATAGCCTAAACCGGTCACCTGGAGTAATGAAACTTTGTACAGGGGTTCCTTAGTAGCGTGGGGTAGCACTGATATGGGATTTGACAAAATTAATTCCCCAATTCATCTAATCAAATAGGGTTTGTGGAAGTCCGTTTTTTCTAAAGTCTACTTTTTGTTTCAATTATTCATAACTCAACTGTTTCACGTCAAACTGGTGCATCTAAAAGTGTTTTTGTTGAAGATTTTTCTTACCGAAATGAGAAATTCAAAGACAAGACAATTCAAATAATATAATTTTTAACCGCTTCAAACTACTGAATAACCAATGGAAATGGAATGTCAATATAATTGAAAGTAAAATTTTAAACTTATGCCCCTTATTCTTAAAAAGTTAATCCTCGTGGAGGAATGGGTGGGACAAAGCTAGACTGCTGTCTAGCTCTATTAGTAACGATATTTGATATTTTTAATGCATTTCATCTCAAATATGGCACTGCTTGAATGATTTTCATTAGCAAGTGAAATATAGGAAGGTGTTGAAAGATAGATGTCGGTAATTGAAGTCCGTTTATTGGTTATGTGTGTACTTATATACCTATCTTAATGCTAACACAGCACTACGTACATTATGTTGTAGTTCACTCTAACATCTAGCCTATTGCATGTACGACCATACTACACCTCCCCTTTAACTTCCTTCACCCTCGGGGTAGCGAAAGAAAAATAATTTCTCAACAAAGAAATTATTTTTCAAACCTAAATGGTATGATCGTACCTACATTAAAATATTACGAAATCCTACTCTACCTAACTGCATTGCATAAAAGTGCAAGGCAGAGCTATTGTAAAAATGCTGACAAGTTTCCTAGTGTTAGATTGCTGTATGCTATGGACAAATACTTGAACAAAATAATGACCTAGATAATTGCTAATTACCTGTCTTGAAATTTAATTTTGAATGAAATAGGTACACTTTATTTTCCTATAAGATACACACACATATTTATAGCTGAAAAACATGTAATTAAAGATCATTAATTTCCTGGATAATATCTGTTAAATCAATAAAATAAAATATAACAATTTATACATTTTTAATTTTGAAAACACATTATAAACTCAAATTCACCTATTAAAACGAATAAACACATCAAAATACCTTTTTAATTAGTATCTCCTATTCTCATGAAAAAGAAAAGTAATTCATTTTATCCTAAACAAAAAAACACAATTTATAGATTTTAATTTTGTAAAAATCCTGTAAATCGAAACACTTTATATACTGAAAAAAAAATGAACAACACATCTAAATATCTGAAACCAAAATATCTTATCGTAATATACTACTATTTTAAATTCTTTATTCTTTCAAACTATTACATTTTTATTCTAAAATCTTAACATAATATCGAAACAACATACATAACATAACACAACACAACACAACATGTACATTGTACAGAGTGATCCTATAATTCATTTCCTAAACTTTATTAATTTACACAAAAATTATTTTTAACTGAATATTTCCCTGTTTTAAAGTAATTATTACATTTCATAAGTAATGAACCTGCATTTTTATTTACTCATTAATTTATTTACTTGAAAAGAAAAATTATTACCTACCAAGTGTCACGTAAATTTTTAAATCAATCGAAAAAATTAATAATATATGTATATTAAAATGTGAATGCAATTTACCTGAAATCTTCCTATCGTGGTATCGGTACATTTTCCACATTCATACACATTTTCCAAACACACATTTACACTTTTGGTTTTTAACCCATTTTGAGCATCCTGTAGCTCTCAGTCATCACTCTGATTACTGCCATTATGAACTCTGGGAAGTGAGATCTATCGTAACATTTGGGTGATGAATCCACTTGTTAGTCAAAACTCCTTAACCTTTCATGTCCTCGATCATTCATCATTCTACTCTTTTACACTTTTTCTACTAATGCCTTACTACTTCTAATAATTAAGTCTTCCACCGAGGGCACGACAGTCCACACTATGGTCAAGAACATAATTCTCCTAGGGCTGTAACTCTACACCCTTTATCTACATACATTATACATCCTGTGGGCATGGTCACCCTACACTACATATCATATTTTTCATCTTGTGGGCATGGTCACCCTACACATTGGCATATCAGGCCACCTATTTTGTGCACCTGTATAATAGAGAATAGAGCCGCTACAATTTAAGGCAATGGCCTCCAATCTGTCTGTATGACTAGAAGGAATAGTTCCCTATCTCATATTTCTATTCCTACTATGTACCGATCCATAAACTTTTCTAATTCGAAACACAAAAAAATATCATTTACTTATTAATTCATTTACTCTAAATCTCTCTATTCAATTGTCATTAGGTCGTCGGTATTTTCCACTTGACCTAGAAATTTTTCTGCAGTCATTCAACTCGGAATGCATTGTATTAGTAATACCTAACTCGTATGCTATTTTTAACTTTACTTTGATTTTTAAATGATTATGAATTTACCGAATATTTACTCATTGACTGTGACACTAGGTATTACAAAATATGTATGATAAATTATGATTAAAAAAATTGATCTACGTTCCTAATTCTGCCTGAAATGATTAATTAATTTAACTCACAGTACAACATTTCGTCGAAGTAGGTCGCTCGTTGCTTGTCATCGTCGCGTGGATGGTGATGACGACAGCTGGGCGGACGTGACGCACGTTGATACTGGATATTGCACGAAGATGCACCTAGTAGTCATCTTCTTGAGCTGGACCGGGATAACCCTGGATACCTTTTGATCGAGTCGGGATACCCTGACTCCTCGTCCGGTCGCAGTAAATCTTCAAACGAGACGGGAAACCCCTGAACTCCCCGTCCGGTCGCAGTAAAACATCATAAAAATCGGGATTCACTCGTACATGTTTGTTATTTCTCCATGACATCGTCTTGTTGGGCGGCCACGGCGCAGGTCGTCTAATGGGGACGATTGGACCGAAGAATCTCGTCGTGCATCGTCCCGTGCCCTTGTGTCCATGTATTGGGTGGGATAAGGCTGGCGCAGCGGCGTGCTCGTGGTGGCTGGTGGTGGTCGATGGTCTTCACGATTATCTCTTGGTTTTTTCTTTAAAATCTTCTTACTGCCATTCGGCACAGCACTACCTCGCGAGAAGTAGGCTGGCCTGGCAAGGTCTTCTTCGGAGTAGTCAGTAGATTCTTGTGGCTCAAGGCAAGGTCGCCATGAAATATAGAAAGGTATTGAAAGATAGATGTCGGTAATTGAAGTCCGTTTATTGGTTATGTGTGTACTTATATACCTATCTTAATGCTAACACAGCACTACGTACATTATGTTGTAGTTCACTCTAACATCTAGCCTATTGCATGTACGACCATACTACACAAGTCTGTGCCACCTGTTTCAATTACACCGAAAGCCAAACAAAAAATAGTACAACATTGAACATTGTTTGTGCACCGTTTTGCCAAGTCACGGGGCCCGTCCCCAAGCCCCAGTGCGTCCGCTGGCCAAACAGATCTGTCAGTACCTACACCCTCTTCATTTCCCAAGAAATACTCAAAGGCCCACCCACTACAGTCTGACTACAGCATAGTGACACTTTAAAATTGCAACAAGAACAAACAACACAACATAGAAGGGTATTGGTTGCTCATGTCTGCCTTGCCTTGCATGGTCCTCCTAGGTAATGGTGGAATTCTAACTGAACAAAACATAGTGTTAGCTATTTATTATTCATATTATTCATATTATTCATTATTCGTAATTTACTAAACACAGTGTTCGTAATTTAATACACACACACAGTATTATTAAAATATTGGTTTAGAAATATTAATTGTGTGGATTTTTGTTCAATAAATAAAATAAAAATAAAATAAAATACATTATTTGAATCAAAGTAATTTTATTAAAAGTATAAATAAAATGTTGTTTCCGGCTGACCTGCAAAGTGGCGCTGAGTAAGATTCTCGGATACTGTGGCAGTGTAGTAGTGATTGTGATTGTGAATTTGTGAGTACCGCTGACTATCGTGATTAAAGTATGTACTTTTCTTTGTGAGTATAAAATTACAGTGCATTTCCTTCCCCTCGGCAGACGGACAGCGGAGGCTTAGTAATAGGGTACCGTTCTGCACCCTTCAGGTATGGAACCCTAGAAGTGGTCTTAGCAGACGGACGGAAGGTGGATATGCGGGTTACGAAATGGTCTATGGTTCCTTTGTTAATTTTCAGGTACGTTATGTAATATTGCCACGTCTTTCTAGACCGACTACAGTAAACAAAACTACTTACATTCTATTTACAATACGTTACCAAAAATTAACATACTGAGGGGTATTCCCCCGGTAACGTCCCGGAATATCTCACGAACAACTGTTTTCTAGGAAATGCTCTCGTAACGAAAACTAAACAACGCTAGTTTGACTTGCGTCGGGAATTCTGTATGGTATCATCTTACTATTATACTGGTAATAACAGACATAATAAGGGTAGTCAATGGAATATGAGTTAATATAAATTCATATCATAATATTTAAATAATTCAATATTAAATATAAATTCATAATATTTAAAACAATTTAATTACATTATAAGGTACACTGTGTTGTACCTGACTTCATGTAAGTAGCGTAAACCTGCATGTGCTTTAATTTTGTTAATTTCTGCATGTCTTCTCATAATATTTTTTTTGTGAATGCTATCGCACACCTGTTATTAACGCGTAGGCGAGACCCAGCTGTAAGTCATTTATACTGTAATGTATCATCTACTCTGTCGTTGGTGTGTCAAATAAATTTACAAATAAATAAATAATTTATTTGGCGTACGAAACAGATAACAATCACAAAATTACCTTATAATCATGCACAAAATATTATGGTTCCCGACTGCTCTTCAAAGTATGTAAGCTCAGATAGCTACATGAGAGGCGGAGATTATTTAAAATACTAAAAGATACAAACAAATTAAAATTACAATAACGTGCAGAATAATTGATTGGGTAGATACTTTTAAAGACAGAAATTATTCAAAGCTATTCACCTATCAGTTTTAATCACGCTCGTGTATCATTCATTCATATGGTATCTATGGAGAAGCCAAAAAAGGTTGAAAAGAAAAGTTTCGACTAAAATGGTAATTCTAACTCGTTTTTGGAGGACTATACAAAATATTGGAATCGCTCGATCGCTATTGTTTGGTAAATGGATGGGACGAATAATAGAAAAACTATCGGGACTATCTAGTCTGAAGTTTTTTATACCAGTTACAAGACAATTGCTGCAAAATTCGTATAAAATGTGAAGGATACTGCAATTGACCGAATACAGGAATTGCTGCTCAAATAAAGAGCAACTTTGGGCTGTCATTTCTCTAAAATATAGCAAACATGACTTCGAGCTTCGAGTAGGTAGGACTTAAACTTTAAGTCGGCAGTTGTGCATCCACGCCATAGATACTCGTATATTCGCTCACCCCGCGCTAACCAACTGACAGGACCATTCCGCGGAGATGGCCCGTTTTAATAAATCTCTATTCAGACCTCATCGTGGTGGGCGGCAAAGTAAACTGGGCATAGCGCACCAACTTTGTGAGTTGACGCAGTAACTCTAGCGCAGTAGTAACGCATACGACAAACACTTTTCAGTGTTGGACGTGATATTCAAATAAATTTAAGAACATGTCTGAAGTTGAGATATTGTATACAAAATGGCTTATCAATATCAGAATTGTATATTTGCAACAGTTGTATTTAATAAACAAATACAATATGTGGAAGACTTTAGACTGGACTCTCTCGACCTGGTTGCCCGCAGGGGTGGTTAAAAACAGTTTACTCGCACCCTATTACCAAAACATTTATGTTACCTTTTTCTGATTCTCTAATTACAAGAAAAATAATATTTATAGCCCATTTATTATGTCTCTACCGAGTGGCTACAGACATGATAATGAGCTACAATTATTATAGGATACGAACACGATTGAGCCATATTCCACCATGCTGGCTCAGTTCGTGTTAGTTAAATAAACGATATCAATCGATCGGTATCGATATTAGCGTGTATAATACAATACATTTATTGTGTGTTTAATGCAAATCTTTACATAATGGTGTGTTAACTCTCGTTCTTAACGGTAAGTTAGCGCGGTACATCGTTTCCCATATCTAGGTTGGAGGAGGACTGGTGTAAACATTAGACCACCAGACATTTTTCTTCATTCGCATGTGTGCTAACATGGCAGCTTCGCCTTATGGAAAATGAAGTTTTTTTACACGATAAATATGTTTTGGTACGAGCTTGGGTAGGTACGGAAGTAAACGTGTTTTCATTGGTTAATTTGTGTGATGTGGTCATGCGAGGCTTAAAAGGCTTTGGTATTTTTTTAGATTTCGCATGGAAAAAAGAATCTCCATTTTCTCTTAGGAAGCAAAGAGAGACTGACGCATAGTTTTATCCCTTACCGGTCGTTAAAAATAGTTCCGCTTCCGGGTACTTTGAAAACAAAACTTACGTTAAAAATCAACCAAAAGAGTGGCTTATGTTTTTAGGTCACAAAATATTATTAGATAAACAAGTTTAGACATTGTTGACGTTGAAGTTGACAGTGTCCGACCCTCATAACATAACGCCAAAGGTTCACGTAAATCAGAATTGTAGATGCGGTTTCGCCAGTCACAATACGAAGTTGATTGTGCTGCCACCTAATGGACTGAAACCGCATGAAAGCTTTCTAACATAGCTGCCAAGGGTGAGACAAAAGTCCTACGGGTCCATCAAGAATAATAGGAAACATAAACATTGCACTAAAAAAATCGGTATACTTTATAGAATAACTAGGTAAAAATAACATTGAACAGCTGGCGCAATGAATCGTACTTATTACTTATAGTATGTGATAATAACTGAAAATCGTACGCCCTCTTATGGAAGCTTTCATAACTTCTGACAATCAGGTTGGCCAGTTGGCCACACCCCGTGGAGTATCTCTCTCTCTCTCTCTCTCTCTCTCTCTCTCGCTCTCTCTCTCTTGCTCTCTCTCTCGCTCTCTCTCTCTCTCACCCCACCTTATGCTGTGCAAGAGAGACCACAACTCGTTAAAAGCCAAAGAAACTTGGCGTGGACGGAACCATACCTATCTAATAAATACTTGTTTATAGACAATGATCTTGTTTTTCATCAATTAAATTCTCGCAATTTGTTACGGAACCCTAAGCTTTCTCAACCAGCTTCGTGATTGCTATTATCCCCAAAACCGAACATTGTTGATACCAAATTACCTCCAATTAGTCTGGTCCTCTACAGCAGTGATTATCTTTTATAAATGCTTTGCTTTTATGTTGTTAATACCTTGGAATCGATACTTTTGTGGAATAGGAAAACAATGTATAACAAAATGTTGACATAATATTTTAAAGGGTTATTAGGGGCTTGAGTCGGAACTACATTTCAGTCACTTTTAATGGATTTCATCAGAGTTGAGAAGTTAGAAAAATCTCGGCCAATAGCTCGGCTCTAAAGGTTTTATGAAAATCCTAATTTGGTATACCATAAATCATAATTTAAACCTAATTTTCTGATCTATCGGGATGTCTATAATATGATGCTGATTAACCTTCATTATAAAGGACACTGGGACTTTTCTGACTACACATGAATTTTTGCGGACACCAATGAAACCGTGAGTCCTTTGAAATGGTGCAATATTTTTTTTCGTGCTCGTGGGAATGTTAAAAAAAGTTTTTAGGGTACCGTACCGGAAGGGTGCCAAACGGGACCCTATTACTAAGGCTCCGCTGTCCCACTGTCCGTCCGTCCGTCCGTCAGCGGGTTCTAGAGCACGAACCGTAATAGCTAGAAAGTTGAAATTTTCACATAATGTGTATATCTGTTGCCGCAACAACAACAAATACTGAAATACGAGAGGTATCACAGATTAAAGAGGGTCCCTATGCAAGAGACTTGTTTTGTTTGATACACTTGATTGTAGGCCCTCAATCCGTAGGTCGTGAGTTCAAATCACGATGAGGGCATTATCTTTTTTTTTATTGTCTTGAGAGCTTAAGTTTTATTGTACGATGGTACGGTACCCTTCGTGTGCGATTCCGACCCGCACTTGACCGATTTTTGTGATTTAAGGTGTTTCGCGTTTTAAAAAAATAATACCTTTCAGGTACAAAGTAAGTGCCTGTGATAAGGAATGTGCCAAATTGTGTGTGGATTAAGGTTTGGGTTCAAGTATTTAGGCCTATCCCGATTTTTGAAAGCTAATCTAGTAAATCCTGACACGTTTCTATGAACCGGTTGGGCCAATATATCCCAAGATTTCCATTACCCATATTATTGCGTTTAAGTCTATGACACGTAGATCCGTAAAATAAGCCATAATTCATATCTGTCTGCCGAATTTTACATAGTAATATTCCCAATATCCTTTATCAACATCATTTTTAACACGTAGAGATTTTTATAAATACCTACTTCTGCTTTCAGTAGCACGACCATTCTAATGGATTATTTCCTTTCTTGACTAGCAAATTACCTCTTACTGATTACGCAGTACCAATTCGCATACGAAATAAGTTTAATATACTAATAAGTAAGTCAAATACATATCATGCACCACCATTTGATTACCATTACCAAGGCGTATAAAAGGGCGCACATAAATATCTATCAACGCTTCTTCTGAAGTATCTTTTCCATTTGGGCTGCTCCCAGACCTTTTAGTAAATATAAAGTTATTTACAACTTTGCAACTGTAGTTTGCACACTCGGGGGACGCATTTTATAATATAAATAGCTGCTGTGAAGCAAAAAAAGCTATAAAATAAAGAAGAGCTATGTAAGATGCTAAGTAAGTATGCGTGTGTATTTCTTGCACCCTCATTAAATTAAACATTAAGCTGTTCTAATCGATTTCAAAGTTTTATTCAGAATGATATCCTTAAGAGTCCCAAACAGTCAAATCACACTTGTTAATTAATTATAACTATTTATTCATAACTATTTATTGATGTGTAACGGTGAGTTATAAGCGCGCTGACAGCGCTACGAATCTCGTAACAGTGCGTAGCGTGACTACGCCACGATTGTAGCAAAATCGTTACGAATGATTAGAATGAAAAAAAACTAGCTAGAATCTAATAGAAACTGTTACTCAAATTAAACTCTTTGTCTAGTTGCTAAAATAAGTCACTATAAATTACTCGTTCACCCTCAAGATTACAATTTCGGTTGTTTATTTTGGAAGCAGAATCCTTCTATCACCAAAAAGGAGTCGGGAATTCGTAAATCGCTTTCCTTTTCTCTGTTGCTTTGAAACATTGGGCCTAATAAATAATCCCTGGCTGTCAGCTTTACCTCCGTATCACATATACCTGTACAGGGTGTAACGAAAGTTTTAGGTAACGTTTAACCTCCTGAGTCCTGGGATAGGTATTTTTCGAATTTCTTCTAGGATTATCGATATTATGTCGGGATTCGAACCCCTCCCGCTTGGGATGCACAGCCTCGACCGCAACAATTAAAATGTATTTGTTATAAAATTACCCACTAACGAAGTGATAGTACCTACGTTATACGGAAGTTATAACGTTGATGGAAAACATCGTGAGGGAACCTTCATTACTCCATAGCTGCGGAGATTGGCTTGCCCCTTGTCACGCAAAATGGAGAATTCAATCACTGGCTAAAAGTGGGCACAGTTGTGCCTCTGCCACGCCGTATGGGAAACGGCAGGACGGCAGCTGACGGGCAGGCAACGCATAGCCTAAACCGGTGGACCTAGAGCCATGAAACTTTGTACAGAGGTTCCTTAGTAGCGTGGGATAGCACTGAGATGGGATTTGACAAAATTAATTCCCAAGGGGAGGGGGGATAAGGGGTTACAGTTTGTATTAAACTCAATCTAATCAAATAGGGTTTGTGGAAGTCGGTTTTATCTAAAGTTTACTTTTTGTTTCAATTATTGAACATTCTGTATACAAACAACTGCCTCCTACACACAGACACCGACAATGCTGTCTTTTCGCACGGTAACAAAATACACTGGGCTTAACCCGTCGTCTCTTCCTGTCAATTGATGGGGAATTAAATTAACCTGTTAGTCGACGTGTCTTAGCGTATATTTCTTCTTGTTGCAATTCATGAATAGCACCGGCGACGGGCTAGCATTCTTTTAACAGACCAATGTGGGCACGAAACTGTGCCTCAGCCGCTTCCCGTGGGAGAAATATTTTTATTTTATAAACCTTATTATATTGAGGTATACACGATCATTACACATAATCTTAGCCTGGCTATACGGGATGGGTGGAATTTTAATAACAAATCGTTGTGGTACTTCATACCTTAATTTTACACTTATTTGAATAAAAATTGCAAAAAGCATGCATGACTAGCTAAAAAAGACAATGGACAAAAGACGAAGGTGTGCACTCCAATAGCACATTTTGCTTTCTTGTCACACTAAACGTTTCAGATTTTATCCTTCCTTGAATTGAAGCCACAAGAATAGTCAGAAACGCAGAAGCTCGATTATTATTTAGCTATGGCAATACTATAGCGTCACGCCTTTTCCCATTCCGGGTGTCGGAGTGGGACCAAAAGCTCCAGCTCATCGCCGATATCAATATTCTCAAATGTTTAGTCATTGCTCCATAGCTACGGCGATGTACGGCGAGTATTGAATCACTGGCTAAAAGTGGGCACAGTTGTTCCTCTGCCACCCCGTATGGGAAAAGGCGTGACGCTATGTTATGTTATGTTATGTTATGTTATGTTCACAGTAATTATGTTTGTTTGTTTAGTCAAATGGCCGCGACAATGACAACAAACAGCGCGTGCCCGCTTTTGAACCGCCCCCGCCCGATTCGCCGCCGCCCGCCCGCTTGGTGTGACATGCTTTAGTCAAAAATGGTGACACCTGTCAAAAATAAAGTTTTTGTGTGAAGTTATGCCTCTGCCACCCCATCTGGGAAAAAGTTATTTTTCTTTTTTTTCTTTTACAAGTCCATGTTGCCACTGCCATATCATTGTTGTGTAGACTCTTTTAAGTTTACTTCATAATCTCAGACATATTCTTTCTGACATATTTTCTAATATTCAATGTTTGTATTTGTGATTTTTAATGTGATTTTTTCTTTGTCACTTCAAAATAAACGTTCCAAGCAATCATACCAATATTTTCATTCCCATATTAGACCATTATTCCATAGACCATATTTCCAAATTACAACACATGTCCCATACAGAATACTGCACAAATTATTCTAAGTCTTTTCTGGCATTATGCGTTTCTGGCATTTTGCGTTTCTGGCGTTTCGCTTTTCTGGCATTTCACTTTTCTGGTATTTCGCTTTTCTGGCATAGTGCGTGTAAACGGACTTGACTCATCGAAGAATGAAATCGTTTAATAATAGTATCTAATAAGTAATAATAATTTATTTATTCATAAAATCACATATTTATTGCACAAAAGTGTATCACAAGAACTTATATTTATACAGAGAGGCTACATTATTTTCATACAGCAGACCAACAACCAAGCTAAGCATTCAAAATGTATGTATGATCACTGGTTGCTCACATCACAGAAATAAGTTTTGTTATAGTATGAGAGCATAATATGTAGTGTGTCCCTGGGTCGGTGAAAATGCGTGTGAGTGTTGTTTATTGTTTTGTGTGTGTTCAGCCATTTAAAATGTGTATGCGGATTTTACTTTATTATAGATAAAATATCTTATGTTTGCTCATAATTTAGTATTAAAAGCCAATTAGTTATTTAATCTACAGATATAGATGTGTTGTATGGTAGGTTTTCGTACTCCGTAGAGCAGCTCCGTCCAAGCCGGAAGCTCGCACGCCCGCTAACAAACTTATTGGCGGGACGTGCCGCCTCCGCCAGCCGATTACTTACGTGATATTTGCTTGCTCTCTTTGTTGCCCACTCATCCCTCCTGCCGACCCGCTTAAGGCACGTTTACATGAGGCCAATGGTAGGTTGATAAGAGAAAGAGATACTTTTGACACTATCTTTCGCGATAAAATTTCGCTGATTTTAGTTACAGAGATCTGTTCGCCCAACCTCAATATTTAAGGTTGCTTTTATCGTCAGTACACCTTTTCTATTTCTGTTTGTGTAATTACTGATTAGTCTTAATAGTCTTAATTTGAAATAATTAAGTTATAGGTGTAGCAGATGACATATGTCTTCTAAGCATGCTGTCAGGACATCTTAAGGTTTAATCACTAGTTTAGTATGTAAAACCTATACTCTAAGGAATGCAATGTGATTTTACTGTTTTGTTCTGCAATAAAATAAAATAAATAAATAAATAAAATGAAAGAACTCTAGCACTCTCTCTCGGTTGTAGATACAATCCACTTTTGTCTCAAACAAATGGAGCCGAATAAAGTGAAGTTCCAAATATTGGCCTATTGGGCTGACCTGTCAGTTGGTCCCGTGTAAAACTGTATACGTGATATTTGCCTGATCTCGTCGTCCCCTCTCGTCCCTTCCCTCTTATATTCACATTGGGCTAGCTTGCTTGCTCTAGGCAATACACTGACCGACTTTCCCAACGAATCCGTCCATTGAAGAAGATGCTGAGGTCATCTAGATAAATGGTTGTTGGTTGATGGTTTCTTTAATTATGCATGTACGAGTATCTTATTACATAAATAAATAAAAGCAAATAGACTGCTATTGGGCCGAAGCGAATTTTCACCACTCAGTCACTGCTTTAATCCACAGTCCATTTATACCGTCAATCCAAATATCCCGGCCACTTCCTGTCATCCGCCTACATTTGTAAACCACTTTTGTTTTGCACTCCTGTTTGATGGTCCTAACTTTTATCAAGTTCAAGCTTTAGAGAACAGGCCTATTCCGGCAAATCTGAGTATGTCGAAGTATGCTGAGTTTAATGATAATAAAGGTATCATGTGCGAATCCAAAGGGAATTGGAAAGTTTGGTTTCGAGGTGTATAGTCGCAATTAGCGTTACATGGTTTCCTGCGATAGAACTTTAATATCCGCCGTATAACATGCAATAAAATAGTGTTAACATGAAACTCAATCTGCGAATAAACTTTTCCATGTACTGGATTGATTTCTAAACCTAGCCCCGTAATGATATACCGCTCTCAGCTGTACTATCTCATGCACGTGATATACCGCTCTCAGCTGTACTATCTCATGCACGTGTTATACCGCTCTCAGCTGTACTATCTCATGCACGTGAAAATAACCGATTTGGTTTGGAAAAACATTATTTTGACAAAGCTGAGACAACTCTCTGAGCGTGCGGTTGATTTTAAGGGGCCAAATATATATTTCTTTAGATGATGCCTTCCGGTCATGGATTATCATTTTGGAGCTTGGACTTGGAGCTTAAATAAAAGAAAGTTCTTTATCCTTTCTACAGCTCCCATATGCCAGAAAGTCATGTGGAAGACGCACTGAAATAGCTCTGGGTTACAAGAGTTCCATGCAAATGAAACCATTTGCTTGGCTTTCTCCCGCGCGTTTACCTCATTATAACATGAAGTCAGAATCAGATTAGGTCTAGGTAAGATAGGTCCTGGTATCCCCCTGTATAATAAATATACCCTACTGGTAACACACAATCCAATTCCGCCGTTCCCTGTAACTGTCCGGCTTTAAAAATTGAAGTTTGCTCGCGAACCATTATAATGTAAGGCCCCGCAGAGATTTAATTAGGTCACGAACAGACCTTGTCGAACATGGACCTTCGACATGGACCTCATTAATTGAACGACTCCCACCTCTACCACAGGGATCGGCCAGGGAGGTCGCACTATGGAGTAGCCATCCTGGGTATCGACCTATCGGCACGCACGACCGGCAAGCAACGGTTTAGCTATGAATTGCCGGTGATAGATGCGGGCGATGCATTGCGATATGGTCGGTCAGCAACTGAGGTCAGCAATCAAGTTGCTTGCCTGCGTTGCGTGCCGGTACGTCGATGTCCATTAAAGGGTATAAGATCAATGTGTGGGGTTGTTAGAGAGTGTGAGTAAGAAACTTGATCAGAGCAACTTCATGCTAATTGTCTCTATGTTAATTAGCCGACTGCTTGTCGCAAAATGTTGTCCATAACCACCCCAATATTTTTTTATTTTCGATTATTATGGGTGTGTGGCCTTCCTTGTAGGTTGTACTGTTGTACCTACATTACCTGTGGCCCGCAACAAATGCTAAAATTTCCTTTCGGATTTTCTTCCGGAAGGCGCTTCCAGTTCAAATTACTCCGAGGGGGTCGGCTGTGAAAATAATTGTTCTCAATTCACTGGAATTTGTCAACCATGATGGGAATAGGAAGGATGCTGAAAGGGAACTGAGATGAGGACCCTTTTTCGCAAGATTGGTGCCTTTGTAATCTGCTTCCGGTGATTTCTAGGACTGGAGGTTAAATGGTTAACCTGATAGCATTACAGAATAATTTATATAGCGTCACGCCTTTGCCGATACGGGGGGGTAGCAGAGGCATAATATTATTGTGTCAACGTTTCGCCAATTACCCAATAATCAATTTGACTGCCATCGCCTTGGGAACTAAAAGATAATGAAGAATGTAGAATAGGTACCTACTTTCACTCATATGAAAACTTAGAAGTACACCAGACGGGCGCTATAACGAATTTATTGAATAGAAAGGATAGGACTGAAACAGGAAAACTGCTCCAAGCAAGACTTTACCTGTATTCATTTTGTTGCATTTGTTATTTGTTATGTTAGTCAGCTTCACATACTGAACGCTCAGCTTCTGAATACTCATCCTAATCCTGCCGCTTTGTTCTAAATTTATAAATGATGATGATGATGATGATGTCCTCCACGACGTATCCGTCAACGGCGACATTGACACCTTGTCAGTTCCTGTGGAATGATTCTACACCTATATCGAGTGATTTTGTATAGGAATCTGTCAATATAGGTCTCGATATTCGTATATCGAAGGAGCGGGAATCATGCCAGTGGCGTGTGCTCGGACGTGTGTGACTCGCGTCGCGAAGCCTCGCGAATTGCTGAATTGCGCGAAAAACTTAGCATGGCATGATCGAGTTTTTCAAAATGCTTTTAATTGTCTTCATACGTATTTCAGTCGCTTATTTCATCATTCTCCTAAACTTAATACTATACTAGGTCAAAGTTTAAACTTAGCTTTCCAACTAAGTTACTGCTCTGTAAAGGCTTTGGATAACTTTAAGGTGGTTAGTTTAGCTTTTGAAGTACGTTCCTGTTTCCTGTTTCTATGTCACTCTAAATTCTGTTATGGTATAGTGCAATAATCAATAAATTGAAATTATTCAATTAAAAACTAATTACAATAACATTGACCTAATTCATAATTTAAAACTATTACCTACTATTATTTTGCATGCTTGAACTTAAGCTGAAAACACTGAACATATTTTAATATTAAGATCCTCCACTGTACTGTTTTCTGGCAAATAAATAATCATTTCATTTCATTTCAAATGAAGGATTTTTAATATAGGTAGGTATCATTTAAAAAATCTTTAGTGAAGAAACCATTTTTATCATAAAACTAACTAACACAGTGTAGAAGAAGAAAAATGTAATGTGTTCGGTGAACAGAAGTCTGCTATGCAGGATGTGTTAGTTAGTTAGTGCGTTTTATATTTGGTATTCAGATAACTTACCATATAACCTAAATGATTGCTAATTACGTAGATACCTAAGGTAAATCTATTTCTCTTTCTCGTTCTTTCATAAAATCAGTCAAGTCAGAATAGTAAACGTACATAACCTTCCTAAATAACCTCTCCAACGTAGAAAATAAGATGAAATATGACTCAACCACAACTTACAATAATTGCCGGCTTTATCGCAAAAAAAGTAAAAGAAACATAACTCTCTTTAGAAAAGCAAAGAGGCTCTTCTAATTATAGGAGGCTCGGGGGTAATATAATTTTGTTCTGAACGCATTAAAACTTGTTCACCCGAGATGGGAAGTAATCCTGCAAAATTAGTTGGCAAAGAGTCCAAGACGACAGATAATGCCTGGTCTGAACCTTCGTTGTGACGTTTCTGCCTGAACTAGCTCAGATGAGGAGAGATTTCGAATGTGTCAAAAATGGGACACAATTTGGTACCTTAGAAATAATGCTATTTAGCAAGAACTTGAAGTTTGACTACTCCATACATATTTAGATGGAGTTTTCAAATTTACTCGATTTTAGCGGTAACTCAGGTTCTTGTTGGTGGCACTCACCCCTGCACTTAGCTAGTACGTAAGTGCATACTTCATAGCGTCCATTCCTAATATTCGTGAAAATCGCATAGAAAATCGCAATGCGCAATTACCTTTTCAAAATGTTTACAGAGGTCGAATTAGAGGAATTGGGGCCAAGGGTCGCAACAATTCCCAAAGAGTTATCAAACAGTAATCAAAGAAACTAAGCCTGCCTACCGAGAGGGGGAGGGCAGGTGTGTGTGCATAGGAGGCCGTAATTAAAAGATCCTCTTGTTCAGAGCCTCGGGTTCTCACCTGTAGACGTGCTGTTAAGGCTAAGGTGCTACTTGGGAATTGTAGAAACATCGAATGGCAGCAAAATGTTAGTCACATGATTCCCGGGGTTGCAGAGGAACAGACTTGTGTCCTGTTAGTCAAAATAGATACTTTTTAGAAACTGTCAAAACGGTAGGTAATTTCGTTCCTGAAATGTATGAAAGAGCACTACGTGGCGTCATGTTGCGGATGGCATTAAATGCTGTCCTTTTTTGCACATATTTTTTTATTAAATACGGCTGCTAGAAATATACATACATATCCGAGATTGTCAACCCATTTTTTCACTTCAGACTTGTTCCTTGATTTATTTTATTACTTACTTGGACACAGGTGACAAACTGACAACATTGACAACAACAACTCTTATGGCATTATTAGTGACATTTATCGCACAACTGCCTGATTTTTGGTTGATGATTTTATTAGCTATGCTTATTTTATTTAAATACGCATCGTTTTTTTTATTAAATTGCCTAGCACTATATTTTGACACGATATTACTATATTCAACTGGTTGTTTCTTCAAAACATAACAAACATGTTTTAGTATATGCTATTGCAAAACATAACAAACATGTTTAAGGTGGTGGTTACTTCAAAACATAACAAACATGTTTAAGTATGCTTATAAAGACTCGTTTAGTAATTGAAACATTAAAAACATGCCCAAATTACTTGCAAATGTATTTTAGTCTGGATATCATTGCATATTTGAGACTCGGCTGAATTATTTATCGGACTTATAGAGTAACTTTTATTAATTTAATGTAATTTTGAGAATTAGATATTTCGATTTCGATTATGCTTACCCTTAAAGCAACACTAATCTAACATAAAATTAGGTTTCACTTACTATAACCTACCGAAGGACCACAAGATATCCACTGTAGGTATGTTTTAATTTTCATAAACATCAAACGAGCTTGCCCTTAAGGAAAGGTTCTGAATAAATATTTTCCGATGAAAGGGCAAAGGGTCTGTAACTTACGAGGGATAGGGCACTACGTGAACAAGTATGGACCGCGTCATAAAACATGTATGCCGCAAAATATACGCTACTTTTCGTATAATGCAAATTTTACTTGAAATATAAGCTTTAAAGAATATCGAACCTTTCTGGGATAGTTACTTACAGTTTGAACTTCCCTAAAATGTAATCTTAGTTTATCTTAGTTTATTTACATATATATTCAAACTGAATTATCTCAGGAAGAAGGAACTATTGACGACATTTTTTCAAAAAACATTTTGTTGTTTGTAGTTTTATATTCTCGATCGATGGGTAGGTGTACACGAAAAATTGAATTTTAGAGTATGCAAGTGTATGCACAATACAAAAATGTTCAAACCCCTTTAAAACACTCCCGAAGTCCCGACTGTTTATGGCAACACAAAATGTAATTAAAAGCTATAGAGCAATCTACTATCGTTTGTTCTGTCTAAAACTGTTGTGGTTTCTGTGTGCTTTGAATGTGAGCCAATAAAAGTGGAATTATGAAGTGAATAGTTTCTTTCTATCCAAAATACAGTCCACAAAAAGCTAGCTATCGAGGAACTCTTTCACCGACACATTATTTAAACTTTATGGGGGTTCGATGCAACATTTTATGGAATTTCAATTTTAGGCATCCCAGGAAAGTTCGATGTTCTTTGTTCACGTGTTTTGTTGTTAGGATGAGTAGGTACTGAAAACTCAACTGATTTTAATAACACTTAGCTGAGAACCATTGGACATTGAAGGTATAATGAAATTGTATATCAGAAAAATGCTGAATGATAAATGCTGTTGGCTTCTTCGAGAACATTAAAAATCGAAGCATCCAGCGGAAATGAGCGTTAACATCGAACCAAATGTATTGTCTCTTTTGAATTCAGATTGCTTTGTCAGACAAACGTGACCGAGGGCCGATCTCAGGCACCAGCCAAGAAAAGAAAACTTCTCATCCAACACTCATCAGTTCATTCAACGGGCTAAAATTCTAAATATATGTCCGAGTTTGGTCATTTATTAAAAAAAAAACAAATTTTCGACAAAAAAATGTTAACGCGCAGGTCTTTCCCCGCTCAACATCTTACCCTTTACCAATGGTTTGTTGCAATAAATTGTTTTGTTTTTTTTATTGAAATTGTTTATTATTCAACTTAAACCTATGTAGTTACCCTATGTACCATTGAGGTATTAAGGTCTAGTGATAGGTATGATGCATTGATTGAACATCCAACTCCTAAACTAGTGTTAACTGTGTTGGAAATCGAAATCGATCTTATCTCGAAATCTCTTGTTAGAGATAAGCTCGCCTTTGTACATTGTCTATCTATTTCAAAGTTGTCTGTATGTCATCCTAAAATAATATATTTGTATAGTACAATAAATAAACTTTTAAATTACGAAAAACCCGGCGACAACTCCTATACAGTCGATCGGATAGATACTGGGTAAAACTTTTTTTTCAACCGACGAAAACATTTCCTTTGAGATGTTCAAGTATTCATTATAATAATCAACTTACTACTGAGCAGAGGCGTCTCTATAGTGCCAAATAATCAGCATGAGCAGAATGCATCGGCGCTATGAATAAAGAGAGAGAGAGATAAATAAAGACAGACAGTCTTACTAGAGATAAGCTCGCCTTTTCACCTCTTTACTACTTATGTATTTTTGTCCTGTGTAATATTTCTGTGTGCAACAGGTATAGAAATGTATGAACAGTGTGCGGTGATCTATTTGAATTTTGATGATAAGTTCAAAGTACTCCTCTTGGTACGAACAAATTATATCTAGCTCGTAACATTACATAAGATAGCGTCACGCCTTTTCCCATACGTGGTGGCGAAGGCACAGTGCCCACTTTTAGACTATAACTCAATGAAGCATTCCACCCGAAGTTGTCCATCACCACCGTTTGAATATCCATATTACTTTTCTCATTGGTATATGGACCGGGATCCGAACCTACTTCTCCTGCGTGAGAAGCAGAAGCGAGTAACCCACACGACCACGGAGCTTATATTTTAAGATCTCTTTTCTGTCCCTTCTCCACAAGACCATCCTGAATTTGTACATGTATATCGAAGTAAGTCCAGATTTGTTCAGCTGTACGAGCGAGCAGCAGCCCGTTGTTAGCAGAGCTTTGAATACAAAAGCCTGTAATTAAGAACACTCTACAGGTACAGCAATGTATACAATTTGTGTACTGACGGACAGTTTGTGCAGGTTTTATGTCTAGTGCGCTGTATTATATGGCGCTTTTAGGGTGACTGTGCTGGGAAATATATAGTTTTATGACCCTTGTAAAACCGTGAACTAAAATATAGAATTTGATACTATACATTACGACATTATATCCGTTACATTCTCTGACATCTACTCTACCCTGTATGTCTGACATCTATACCGGAAATTATCACGATACCTTATAATAGGTACCTATGTTTTGAAAGCTGTAATTACTTAGACTTCAAATTGACGATAGATCATTCGAACGAGACTAGTTCAGTGAAATCAAACTTTAATCCCTGTTCAGTTTATACCTTCGCTTTTTAAGACCTGCCTAGACAAAGCTAATAACGCTACGAAAACGAATAGAAAAGAAAACTCATTATTGAAACAAAAAGTAAACTTTAGAAAAATCTGACTTCCACAAACCCTATTTGATTAGATTGAGTTTAATACAAACTGTAACCCCTTATCCCCCCCCCTGGGGAAATAATTTTGTCAAATCCCATATCAGTGCTACCCCACGCTACTGAGGAACCCCTGTACAAATTTTCAAGACTCTAGGTCCACCGGTTTAGGCTATGCATTGTCTGCCCGTCAGCCACGCATTGTATTTGTACCTAGTATTGAGCAGTTCTGGTGGCCATATGTGGTCTTCATCAGCAGTTCCGCATCACAATATTATGCTTACCTCTGCCACAAAACCACCCCACCATCAACCCCGTATAGGAAAAGCCGTGACGCTATAACTTATATTAATTGTATAATTCGACGTTAAAACACTTTCATCATAGAAATGGTCACCCTATCGTCCGTCCGGCTCCCGAGTTTATCCGCTCGCCAGTTTGATGTGCTAATGAGTGGCATTTAACCTCTATTCCTGTCAATAAATGTCTCAATGTACATTTTGCACAGTTCTCCTCTGACACACCTATTGTCCTCTAACACGTCGTGGTAAGGATTTATTTCCTTTGGCTGGAAGGGGTTGTTAGGCTGGTTTTTGCAGCAAAGACGGCTATACACCGCCTCACCGGCACAGGATTGATTGTTGATTGTGTTACGTCGAAACGCAGAATGACATGCTGTGGTATTGTGGTTGCATGCGGGTAATATTGTTGAGTTTTGTTATGTTGCTTCACGTGAAGAACCCGAATTGTGACGTATCCCATCAATTCCCATCCCACGACTAGTATTTATTCCGCATAACAGTAATATTCAAATTCTTAATCTAATTTTCAAAATTAAGGGCTAGTTTTGACGTGAATATAATAAATAATAAGTGCTTATCGTGTCTATTTACATCTTGTTCCAGTTTCATGATACTCGTATTTTTTACCTACTTACCTACTTAAATAACATTCGTGCTCTAAACAGAAACTGTAACACCACATTTCACTACGCATTTTTTTATACTTACAAGTCGTAAGTTTGGTTACCAGAGTTATAAGTTACAACTCTTGTAACCAAACTTCGTACGCGGAATTTCTGTCCTGCTTAAACGGATCACTTACATTACTGAAGCAAGAAAGTAGGCCAGGCGCTACAACTTAATATTTCATCCGCGGATGATTGTAGTCAACTTAAGCTCACTATGAAACGAATTTGTAAAAGGATGATGATAAAAGCGCAAAATCCTATCCCTTCTTTGGCTTCAGAAAAGGATTGAAATTAAAAATGCCTGCGACTGCAGCTTGGATGGACAGCTGAAAGATAAAAAGTCCCGCCGCTGGAACCGAAAGTTGTAATATTCAGCTAGTATTCCCACAAAGTCGTGGCTAAAAGGAGAATGAGATTGGTAGGTAATTTCTGAGCAGGAGTTTTAATGAAATACAAAAGATGGTGTTGAATACCCCTTTGTCAGACAATGCCACACATCGGAGTGTGATGGTAAATACTGGTATCTACTACGATATTTCATCGGCATCACCGTCACCGTATGTTATGAACTTTCGCACAATGCGGTACAAGATAATTTACTTCTCTTGATTGATATATGATTGATATATTCACAGCACAGATTTTGATCCAGCATATTTATTTTGTTGCGTGAAACCACTCCTAAACCTATAATTAAAATGTTGAAAACTGAACATTTAAACCGAAGTGTTTTTAATCGGTAATTATTGTCTCATAAGGGCACAGGCCGAACAAACTAACACTAGAGAATAAAAGACTTCGGAGCCTAAAAATTTACACCAAACGAGATTCAAAAGCATATAACTCGTGTATATTTTGCGGCAGCCAACTGGTAAAACAGGAACGCATTATCTTTGAGGTGATATAAGCAGACACGTAATTATGTATGTAAAGATAAAGATACAAGCACGTATGTAAAATAGGACTTCTGAGGCCATAAATCTTGGCTCCAAGGAGCGTTGCTGCAGTCTGCACCGACGCAGGCATCCGGAAAATTGCACACAACGTCCACTCATGTGCTTTTGTTTATATAAAAAGTAGTTAGTAAGTACATGAAGCGGCTGTGCTGCCACAATATCTGGGGTGAAGCTCTTGTACCTAGGTACCTAGGTCGAAAGTAGGGAGTATCGTTTAAGATCTAAAAGGTCTATTTTGATTATTTGTTCCGTAACTGGGTTCCTGCTACCACATAAGGGTAAAGGCGAGATGCTGTCAACATGCTGTTTGTTAATTGTTTGTTTTGAAATAATCCTTTGAGTTTGAGAATCAGTGGCATTTGGTCAGGGACAGTGATGGGTAGGAGGCTCGACCGCTAAACTCAATTGGTATTTGTCCGGTTGAGTGCGGTTGTCAAATTGTTTCATTCATCAATCTTTAGCACATAAGTATAAGATTGCTCTTCCATCTACAAAGCAAAGTGAACCGAAGAATAGCTAGCTAGTGCTGTTGATGTCCCAAATAAAAATAAAAATAAAGTAAGGCCCGGTCTTTCAAGAGACGGATAAACAGTCAGATAACTTTATTTGACACTTCACTTAGGTAGGCGAATTCTCAAATGCCTCAGAATTATACAGATAAACGCCATCTTAAGAGTGAAAGATCAGCCATAAAAACCTACCTTTAAATAGATTAGTGACGATTACCCTCCGAATTCAGACTCGATGAACTCAGTAGGTACTAACAAAGTCAAAGTTAAGCAGTGGTACCCGAAAATGGTGTAGGTAGGTTACTTAAATGTTTGGTAATTAATTTCTTCGACATCTTAGATTGTGATGCTGAGTTTTTTTCAAAACTTTAAATCCTAATTGGCGATTGAATTAAATCACCACCGAATTCTTGTTATTAAAGTATCACTTAGTTATAAGCACCACTTTTTGTATTTTAAGTATATCTCGAACAAATCAGCATTAATCTCTTAATGCCACACCTTATTGAATAGGACATCCTCGAATGCGTAAATTTAGCCGTCAGGAACAGAGTTAGAGGAATTCTCAATTATATTGAAGGAGCTGACGGCTCCACCAAGATTTATTAATGCCCTATGAATCAAAGTTCGGGCATGTGGCTCCGAAAATCAGGAGGCATGATTGTTCACGAAATTAGCTTTGATTTAAAGTTGGGGACCTCTCTTTGGGATTAATAGTGGATTATTTAACTTTTATGGAAGCAATAAGTAGTTAGATAATTTTTTAAATAAAATAACATGAATTCATGGTAAATATCAATGCTGTGAATTCCTGTAATTGGTGGTAGTTACTGGGAAGACTATGTTTTTGTCAATGATAGTTTAAGTATGCTGGAGCGTTCCAATCTTAGATAAATACAAAAGTATAGCGCCTTTTTACGTTTAAGCAGGGGGATGTCTCATCGCCGCAGCTGAAGATATTTGAAGTTTTCCTCGGGATGTTCATAAAAACTATAAGCTTAAGGTTCCCTCTACCATGGTTCCCATGCCACGCACGTAAGATATCGTGTACAGGGTTGCTAACTCGTTGCTTGCCTGAACTTACATAAAGTAAAGAAGGTAAATTTAGCCCATTAATGTCCCCACCAAGGGGCACAGGCCTTTACCCGGTTACGAGTAAAATTGAGCTTTATTCCACCACGCTGGCTCAGTGCCGGTTAGTGGACTGACTACTACATACTAACTACCGAGTACAGCTTCTTCTTCTTCTTCACCCAGGGGGATGTGCCTGCACCTGGCCCTCGAAAGCGGGGCCTTTGTGACTGCGCCAGCACTTCAATTCAGCCAACCCAACTCCAGCACCAGCTGGAGTAGGAGGCCTGGATGTTCGAGGAGGGTTGACGCTCTACTGTTATCTCCCAGAATCGCGATCCTGGAGCCCTATTTTTGAAATCGCTCGTGTGATATAATTTTAAAACGAGCCATCATAACGAATGATTTTCGTTCGTTATATTCATTCGCTCTGCAACGATTGGTCAGAACCACTCGTTGCGCAAGTCATACGAGCGATTATATCACACGAGCGATTTCAAAAATAGGGCTCCTGGTCTATAGTGGCGGGGCACGCAAGCAACATGTGCTCCACGGTCTCGTCCACTTCCATGCATCCCCTGCTAAGGGAACTGTCTGTTGCACCTGTAGGTTAGTGGAGGGCTTTTTAAGACTACTAAATACTAACTACCGAGTCAGCTTATCGTTTCATTCGAAACACGGCACTTCCAATAAGTGTAGGTAGTTATTTATTATTATTATGAGCCTGTAATATCCCACTGCTGGGCAAAGGCCTCTCTCCCCCTCTTCCACTCCATTCGATCCTGAGCGGTCTCCTTCCATTCTTTATCCCATAGACCCAACTCATCAGTTAGTTAGTAGTTACTTAAGATAAATTAAGTAGTAACCTATCTCATTGGTACATTGGTCAGCACCGGGACACAGATTAGCTAATTAGTAGTCAGGTACTTACCGAGATTCTAACCTGCATCTCCTGCGCGAGAAGCAATCGGCAAAGCCAGAGCTCCGACTAGAACTTATTACCTTTTACTCGATAGATTTTAATTACTTATTTAGCGCAACTGGAATTTCGAACTAGCTCTTGTAATCCTAAAATAACTCAGATTGACTTAGCGGAACATAACTTCTAGCCATTGAAAACAAATCCTTAACGCCAGTAAATCCTAAAAACAAAGTTCAGTCAGCTCTAAAAGGCCTCTAAAAATAAGATTGACTGGCCGAGTGCAGACTGCTGATCAAATAAATGTCATGCTGGCGCTGTCTTACCCGATATAAGTATCCGTTAAATATTGAGCTGTCGGTTGTGCATCCGGGCTCAAGTGTGCAGGCTCTCGATGGCTGTAGAGTGCTTGAAAGCGCATCGTCGCTTTCGTCCCTACTTCAATCAGAAAGGCTGTAAAGTTTTTCTATAGCCTACAGAAAATTTTATTCGCAAGAACTTCGACTCTTTTACATTGGGTGTAAGGAGTTTGTGTGTAGGGGCGGGTGATCGTGAGTGAGTCGCAGTGTAACAGGCTTTCTTAGACGAAAAGAGGGCCAGTTTTTGTGTGATTTTCTGTCGATGTAGACAAGCCTCATCCGCCTTTGAACAAAGGGTGTGGCTATCACTTTATGATTTCAGAGAATACTATGAGAACGAGAATAGATTGAAGAAATATTTTCTAGTATTTTTTGTACATACTCTTTTCTTGATTGTTGTCTAAATCTTTCGCACATGATTAAAGTGATAATTATGGTTTTTGATAAATATCAACCTGTTCTGAAAGTATCTGATTGATTGTGATGCTATCTATAGCTTTGTTGGAGTAATGAAATTAACAAAAGCAGTATATTTCGTTGCTTTAATGATTCATTTATTAATGAAATAGGGTAACTACAAAACATGACGCTATGTACAAATGGATAATACAATATAACAGAAACCATCTCGATAAACAATTTCACATAACTTCATTTAAATGTCTTAGACAATAATACCATAGGTGTAATTCCCACTGGGCAGATGATTCCGAGACACAACGAGACAGAAAACATGAAATACATATACTTAATGGGAAATAAACAAGACATGCTTGCATCGTTCATTCTATGTCTTTTGTCCAGTGGGGATTGCACCTTAAAGGGATTTGAATATTTTGGTTGGCCTATGTCACAGACGAGATAATAGTATGCCTATGTTACGAGTAGTATGTATACGACAGTGGAGTGTTAGTAAAGCCAAAATATTCATAACCCTTTAGATTTTATTAATAGTATAATTTCTAATTAATAATGTCTTCGATTATAAAAAATACAAGCATCGAGTGAGATACAAAATATTATAAATATACTGAACAAGTGGCTACAGTTTCGTACAGAGATTCGATATTACACACAGTCTGAAAGATACAAGTCTAAAAATTACCAAGTAATATTTTATTTAATTATAAAAAAAAACTACCACGGATGAAACGCGATTTTTCTAAACTCAAATTCACGTCGCAAACAGGTAAAAATGGCCACCATAATATATCATGATAATAACGCCAAAGTAGAAAAGTTTTGTTTTTGTACTGCCTATTGGCCATTTTGGTACAAGATTCGAGATTCGAGATATTAATTAATATAATATTAACCGGTAGAAATTCTACGTCACTATCCTAGAACTGTAACCTTACTGTCAACTCCAAAATCGATCTCGCCTATCAATGACATCGCTGACTAACTTTACCCATCACAAAAATTATGATCGTAATCGATCGTAATTTTTGTGATGGGGAAAGTTTGTGGTATATTTATCAGGCGAAATCAATTTTCGAGTTGGACAAAGACAGCTGTATAAATTGATATGGTAGACAGTAGAAAAAGATAAGTATTAAAGTTTACATTTAAAGATATTGTAACAGTCGAAGATAAAATCTATTGATACGGTTAAAATAACATGGAGACGCTTACAAAGGCAAATAATTGTGCCAAAATCAGATTGCGGGTTTTCAGAATTAACACAACACAGCGTCACGCCCTTTTCCCGTACCGGGTGGAAGAGGCACAATTAAGTCCACGTTTAGCCAATAAGGCTATCCCGAATAATAATGCAAAAAAACCTGTATTACACATGTCAAAATGTTATTTTTGACTGGTTTTCCAGTCCAGGAGGCCGATTCTCGCCCAAATTGAATGCGTATTCGACAAATGGGAGGTCCTTCACATTCAAATAGGCGAAGGACCTCCATTTGTCGAATGAAATAAATGTATAATTATTTGAATGCCAAATGTCCATTTGTCGAATTCGACAAATTTGCTATGGGGCAGAGAATCGGCCTCCAGAGCGTCATAAATTATGATGACGATTTTGGCACAGACTATTTGGAAATAAAAACTAGCCGACTACATATATACTGAGATTACGAAGGCAGGGCGAATCGTATTCAATAACGCAACTGTGAAAAAACAAACGAATTCCATACGATTAGTAAGTGCTCAACTAAAGCTAAGTTATTATTATTATACAACATCGCTTTATTTTTCAGATATTTATTTGACATGGTAGTAATCGATTATCTACAAATACGTTGCACACTGTAAAAAGTAAAAAATTCTAATTTTGAACGAGCCCTAAAAGCATTTTTTACAGAACGCATCCATAACGTCCTGCGCTCTCATTGGCTGTGGCGTTTTAACTCATATCGTTTTTGTGCAAAAACGTTGAGACACACGATTTTATCAGTTTTGACCAAGAATAGCAAAAATGCCGAGAAGAAGTGTCGAATACTACGAAAGGAAGCTTCTGAAAGCTAAAAGACGAAAGAGGGATAAATCTGCCGAAGATGAAAATCAAGGTAAACGTTCAAGCTTATGCACAAGTTCTAACATGCCGGTCGCCATGTGCGAAGAAAAAATAAAGTGTAGAATAACGTAAATACGTTTGTAGTACCTACCAATTGTTTTACCAGATGATTCAGCAACATTATTTTGTTGTTTTATATTAAACAAGTATCATCCGCCATAGATTCAAGTTGAACAAGGCGTAGGCTTGGGGGTTGGTCGAGAATCAACACGAAAGCAATATTCAGTAAAAATCATGTTTTTTCCAAATGGAATCATGATAGCTGTTAAGATAACTAAAGCCGTACTCGTCTGCGAGGCGCAAACAAGCTACAAATAAAAATCTATAACTTGAAATATCACGTTACAGAACCCGTCACTGTTTTCGTTCCCGAGGAGGAGACAGTTGCTGTCTCATTAGAGGAACCGGAAGAACCAGAAATCGACCCAGAATATCTGGCTGCTCTAGGGGAGCCAGCCGTGGAAGCAATAGAGGTTGGAGAAGAAATTTCACCAATCTTGGCCCAGCGCTGGTCCCCTATACTAAAGACAGGGTTGGACAAGGATGCTCGAGATAAGATCATCAAGGAGTACCCAGTACCAGCAAATTGTAGCCTGTTAAGGGCACCCAAGCTCAATCCTGAGATATCCGCAGCGGTCACGGATATGACCCGAAACCGGGATGCCAAGATGACACTTCAACAGCAGCAACTTGGCGCTGGACTGACCGCCATCAATAAAGGCATAACATGCTTGCTGACAGGAGGGCCAAACGCTAACACCATCAAATTGCTGAGCGACAGTTGCCGGATCCTAGCAGACCTCCATCAACAACACACCACAATAAGAAAGAAGTTGATAATTCCGAGCTTAGACAAAGTGTTCAACACTATAATACAAGATTCTGAGAGAGATGCCACATTATTTGGAGAGGGGCTCCAGGATAAGATTAAAACTTCAAAAACTATTGAAAAACAAGGCCTGCAACTAAAGAAGGTCACACCGACTGTCACAAGACCCATCACATCAGGTATAAGACGTGTGGGAAACTGGTCAGCCCCCCTACCTCCTCGATACCCGTATCAACAGCAACCGTACCAACAGCAACCATATCAACAGCATCAGTACAGTCGGGTGGGAAGAGGGGGGGGCGGACAACGGAGGATGACAATGACAGGCCCAAGATTCCCAAACCCAACACATCGTCCGGCGTCACAGACCAAGCAGCCTCAACCTCCACGCAATGCTCGCTATTAGTACAGGTACATGCTGCCAGAATTACTTTCTTTTATAACTGCTGGCTTCATATCACAAATAATGAGGTTGTTTTGGATTGGATCCGTACGGGATTTCCTATTCCTTTTTGTAAGCCAGTCGTTCAGCATGTAATCCCTGAAATGGCATATACTCCTACTGAAAGGAGAGAGACTCTAGGTGCCATAAAAAACCTAATCAATCTGGGAGCAATCTCTAAGTGCTTACAATCAGAACCACAATTCATTTCGAAGACATTTCTAGTTGATAAATCCAATGGGGGCAAGCGATTCATCCTAAATGTAAAACCTTTAAATAAGTTTGTAGAAACCACTCATTTTAAGATGGAGGATCATAGGACATTAGCGAAACTAATACCTGATAATGGTTTTATGGCTACTATTGATTTAAAAGAAGCTTACTTACTTATTCCTATTTATGCCCCACATCGTAAATACCTTCGTTTTATATTTTCTCAGGATCATAAGCTTAATATAACTTACGAGTTCAATGCCATGCCTTATGGACTATCTGTAGCACCTAGAACCTTTACTAAGATCATGAAAGAAGTAATTACCCACCTACGATACAAGGGATTTAAATCAGTAGTATATTTAGACGATATATGTTGCATAGGTAACAACTATGAAGATTGTTATAATAATGTAAAGGAGACCCTTAGTCTTCTTGAATGTTTAGGATTTGTAGTTAATTATGAAAAATCATCTCTTGAACCAAAACAGAAATGCAAATTCTTAGGTTTTATATATAACTCACAGCTTATGACAATATCCTTACCAGATGAAAAACGCAAAAACATTGCAAAGTCAATTGATAGGTTTTCTAAATTACCTCGTTGTACTATAAGAGAATTTGCACAATTAATAGGAGTACTTACAGCTGCTTGTCCTGCTGTACGCTATGGATGGGTATATACAAAGATTCTAGAGCGTCAAAAGTACCTTGCCTTACTAAAGACCAACAATTATAATGATAAGATAAGCCTCCCTAGGGTAATATTAGAGGATCTCTCATGGTGGTCAGATAATATTTCATCCTCTTGCAATCCCATGAGATGTATAGGTTTTAAAATGGAAATATTTACAGATGCATCTCGCACTGGCTGGGGAGCATTCTCTAATGATAACCGAGTTAACGGAAGTTGGAAACAGGAGGAAACATGTTATCACATTAATTATTTGGAGCTATTAGCTGTCTTTTTAGCTCTTAAATGTTTTTGTCGAGACATGTCGTCATGTGCTATATTATTGCGTGTAGATAATACCACGGCTATAAGCTACATTAACCGTATGGGTGGAGTACAATTTCCTCACCTTAGTAACTTAGCCAGGCAAATCTGGCAATGGTGTGAAAAGCGAGAAATTTGGCTGTATGCATCTTACATCAATACAAAGGACAATACAGAGGCCGATGAAGAATCTCGAAGGATAAATCCGGACATAGAGTGGGAACTTTCAAATGAAGCTTTTCAATTAATTGTTAAAAACTTTGGTAACCCTGAAATAGATCTGTTTGCTTCTCGCACTAATGCCAAATGTTTTCACTATATTTCCTGGAAACAAGATCCTGATGCCTTATATGTTGATGCATTCACAGTTAACTGGCATTCCAAATTTTTTTATGCTTTTCCACCTTTCTCTTTAATACTCAAATGTCTTCAGAAGATTGTGTACGACAGAGCGTCTGGTATATTCGTGTTTCCAATGTGGCCTTCCCAAGCGTGGTACCCATTCCTTAAGAGCTTAATAGTATCGGAAGTGGTTTATTTCAAACCTAATAAGGATTTATTACACTCCGATTTCAGAACACAACATCCTCTTCACGCGACCCTTACCTTGGGTGCCGCGGTGCTCTCAGGACCGCGTTGATTCGCCGCGGAATGTCAGAGCCAGCTGCCGATCTCAGCATAGCGTCACTTTTGGAGTCCACAATAAGGCAATACAATACCTCTTATAAACTTTGGTGGCAATATTGCTTACAAAATAATCAAGATGTTTACAATAGGTCAGTTACAGTAGTTTTAGATTTTTTAGCCAATCAATTCAATGAAGGTTCTTCTTACGGTACCCTGAATTGTCATCGCTCTGCACTATCCATACTTTTAGGAGACGAATTAGGATCCGATGAGAGAATCAAGCGTTTACTAAGAGGGGTGTTCAAACAGCGACCAAATTTCCCCAAATACTCCGGTACCTGGGACCCTCAGATTGTCTTAGATTACATAGCGCATTGGTACCCTAATAATAATCTTAGTTTAGAAAGGATTACAAAGAAGGTTGTCATTCTGCTCGCCTTATGCACCGGTCATAGAGTACAAACATTTTCCAAGATTAGAATCGAAGACATACATAGCTGCAATAATGGAATAAAGATAGTAATTAAGGATATCATAAAGACCTCAGCAGTAGGTCGAGAACAACCTGTTTTGTTCCTCCCATTTTTTGTAAACAATCCATGTATATGCCCAGCCAAGGCACTCCAGGATTACCTAGATCACACAAAGGGAAAAAGAACTAGTATAAGCCGCCTCTTATTGACTGTTAAACCACCACACAGAGAGGCCACGGCACAGTCAATAAGTAGGTGGATAAAGCAGGTGTTAGAGGAGTGTGGCGTGGATGTAGGAAGATTTAGCGCGCATAGTACGCGACACGCCGCCACCTCAGCTGCTCATGCTGCAGGAGTATCGATAGATACAATTAGGAAAACAGCCGGCTGGACTAGCTCTTCGGAGACGTTCGCTAGGTTCTACAACCGTCCAATTATTGACGAGACTACCTTCGCGAGGTCGGTATGTTTACAATAATGTTAATTTTAATATTTGTATCACTTAGTATTATGAAAGTCTGATTATACATAAAGAGAAATAATTACAAAGGAAACATAATTATTTAGTATTATAGTTGAAACCATTTTGTTGTATTCAAGTAAGTGAATAAAACTTTAGTATGTTTGACTTAAGACTTTAATTTATCAAACTACATAACAAAACTTAACTCTGAACATCTACCATGTCAAATAAATATCTGAAAAATAAAGCGATGTTGTATAATTGATGATCAAACGAACTTCCAAGTGAAGTTCGATCATGATTATACTAATCGCTTTATTTGAAGATAAATAAAGTCCCACCCTCCCTACCCTAGATAAGTTTTGTTACCTTATCTCTGAAATATGAGTTAAAACGCCACAGCCAATGAGAGCGCAGGACGTTATGGATGCGTTCTGTAAAAAATGCTTTTAGGGCTCGTTCAAAATTAGAATTTTTTACTTTTTACAGTGTGCAACGTATTTGTAGATAATCGATTACTACCATGTCAAATAAATATCTTCAAATAAAGCGATTATAGTATAATCATGATCGAACTTCACTTGGAAGTTCGTTTGATCATCAATTATTATGTGTTTATGAATTTTTCATTTCACTCTTTTTAAAGAGGTCCTGACACACGGGCTTACGCCAAGTGCTATGAGACTATCTATCTATAGATCATGGTCCTTTCCCAAGAATTTTCTTACTATTCTGCAAGTATTCAGTATGGTCGCTTTTTGGAGAAGAATGTGAGTGGATCTGGGTATATTGAGTGATTTAAGACTAGTGTGTAATGTGTATTACTCCTGTGGATGAAAGGACTATCGGGATAGTTTTGACAGTTTGAACTTGCCATTGAGTTTTAATTTCAATGGCAAGGTCTGTGTATTTTGTGTTTTTTTTTCTGTAAAAGTCGTGGTAAGATTGTGTGTATTTGGTATGGATGAGCCTGTAATATCCCACTGCTGGGCAAAGGCTAAGTAATAAAAAATATTTGTGGCGATTAACAGAGAAGTCATTATAAGTGTCAGCGTATGCTATGCGTAGCGTATTTTGCGAGGTAGGGCAGGCGAACTTTTGTTAGCCGCCCAATTTTGGGCTGTCTTGCAAAATGTGATCAGGCCTAACAAAGTTAATAACGCTACGAAAACTCTTAATGTATGCGATTTGACATGTAGTCACGCTACCTTCATGATTTCAGCCCACAATGACCCACTGCTGGGTATAGGCCTCCTCTTCACCACGCCATCCACTCCGGTCCTGTGCCTCCCGCAGCCACTGCTTGCCAGCTACGGCGATGACATCGTCCGTCCATCTGGCCGGTGGTCTGCCCACTGGACGGTTTGCGGTTCTGGGTCCCACTCTGTCACCGCCTTGGTCCACCTTCCGTCACCTCTCCTTGCCTGGTGTTCTGCCCACCGCCACTTCAATCCCGTGATTCGCTTGCCGACATCTACGACCTTAGTACCTTAGCGTGACTAAATGTCAAATCGCATACATTTTGTTAGCGTTTCGTGCAAACATTATTCGCGTTTTGCATGTTGACTAGGGCCTCTGTGCAGCCTACGTCTCAGCATACGCCTTGGCTAATAAAGTCATATAGATTTGGGTGTTGGCCATCGCCCTTTCTGATTGACGCGACACAGGGTATGCTAGTGTGGGCTCTAGTGTTTTAGGGCATTAGAACAGATTGTACAGTGGACATACATTAGTAAATGGTTACAGATACCCCTGTTATTATCAAGAAAGCTTAACTTAAATATAACCTAAATGCAATAAATACCGACAAAAGGGCTATAGTTTTACATAATCTTCGTTAATAAAGCTATCATCTTACTACACTACTAAAATATAAAACGTTACAATTTTATAAATATGGTAACAAAATAAATAATATAATATTTAAACACTCCGTTTAAAGCCTAACCCTTAACAACATATTGCCTCGTCCGCTTAAAAACTAACAGACCACCTAAAGGTCTGGGAGGTAAATAGAAATTACGAAGAACTTACCTCAAAAATAATGTATGCACAGAGAGCGTCGTCGGGGTAACATTTTATGTAAATCTACAAAGCCAAATGGCAAAATCATGTTAACATGTGATAATATTGATGTGTAGATAGATCTATTACAGTCGCTTGTGTGTTAACTGGTTCGCCGACAAATGTTCAATAACAATAGTTCGCCATTGTTCGGTCGTTCGAGCGGTGTGCTTCTGTGAGAGAAGGGGTTATTTATATATCTGAGGCTGACGTCGGTAACTTCTTTCTTCGAGCTTGGCTTTGACACACTCACGTGTTTAGTATATTATTGTTATTATGTATGACGGAAACTTTGGCTTGGATTTTGAATATCAGCGTTATTTTCGTCTGAGATGTAATGAACCACCTATTAAAATATCCACCAAACTTATGGACGTGATTCTGCACTTCCTGAACTAAAACTAAAATTAATGTACTTACCCATATAAACAATGATGGTGATGGGTCATTTGTGATGTCATTAGAAAGAAACGTTAAAACAAATTGGTTTTGTAGAACTTAAAAAAAAAATGTTCACTATGCACATTATTTTAGCGGTACCTACCTATTTTACAAATAATAGTTATTCGATAGAGAATGCAGCTACACGCTTACGCTAATTTATTTATTGAATGAAACTGTCTTTTCATATCGGTCTTTGCAAACTGGTCAGATTCGATTTGAATCAAGACTAACGGTTTTCCACCAAACCAAACCTGTAGTGCGCCATGAAACGAATTTAGCTGGGCCGTGCAACACACTGGCGAATTGCGAACTGACGAATCCCTTTTATCACCCGCTATATACATTTTAAGTACAATACGGGCACTTTATATACAGGGTGTAACAGAAAGGTGTAGTCATATTTTAGGGGGTTGTTAGGGACACCATTCATTTGATAAGAGCAACTTTTAACTTCTCTAGAGGGTGTAACAGAAAGGGGTGTACAAGCCGAAAGAGGGTTGTTAGGGACATCGTTCTGAACAACTTTCACTATGGGACCGACTTGATCAGAGCAACTTTATTTTTATTAACCAGTACATTTCGGGCCTAGTGTTTAGCTGATCTGTATGGTGGAGTGAAAAATAAAGTTGCTCTGATCAAGTCGGTCCCATAGTGAAAGTTGTTCAGAACGATGACAATGATGTCCCTAACAGCCCTCTTTCGGCTTATACGCCCCTTTCTGTTACACCCTGTATACAAATCAGCTGACCGCCCGGACCAAAACATATGGAGCAACGAAAAATAAAGTTGCTTTGATCAAATCGGTTTCATAGTAAAAGTTGCTCAGAATGGTCTCCCTAACAACCCCCTAAAATATGACTACACCCTTCTGTTACACCCTGTAGTCAAGCACGACAAGGTTGTCTTTCAGCCAGGTCCCGGTTTAACATAGCTACTTAAATACTATTTAAGCACGGCTGTGTTTAATGTGTGTTTAAACCCTAGCGGCTGTCAAAACTCTGATCCAATTCGGCCTTTGTATGGATCCTGGCTCAGCTAATTTCGATTCTCACTGTAAACGGCTCATGGAATGTATATTTAGGGAATTCTACGCGACAATAACATTTGACGCCATCCAAGTCAACACATTTTCAACTTAGTCAGACTTTTTACTAATTATGCCTAATTTAGCTTACTTTTACACCCACATATGATTCGTAACGTAATTAATTTCAATATTAAATCGCTGTTTTAGAATAGGAGGTTTCAAATTCGGATTTCTGATCGTGAGCTCGATAAACGAGATCGGTTCCTAGTCAGTTGTTGATAGTTTGATACTAAGAGCTTGATTTACAAAATGCCACTATGAATTTACGCCATTACCTAAAATTTACAGGCATCTACATATCTTACGTAGGTACTTACATATCAAAAGTGATGTATGTATTCGCCGATATGGACCATTTGATATTTCGCTTTAACTATATTCGAGATTAACAAGACATTTTGGTAGTGTTGATGGAAAACATCTCACTTCATGTCTAATATTCATGACAGAGCTTAATTATGATCAGATATGTTTGTCTTCAGACAAAACGGTACGTAGAAAAGGATAAAACATAGATTTAGATTATACCATCGTCCCCTAGCCCGTCAACTTTAAAATAGACAGTTAATTTACCACCGAACAGCATAATGATTAAAGAAACTTTTAAAATGGCCCATCCGGACCTAATTTACCTACCTACTCTTAAATAACAGACGTTTTTAACCACCAAAAATCATAGCGCTAATAATACAATTCGTAGATTTTTACTCAAACGCGAAAGATAAAACCCAGGTCTAACAGAAACTGCCCAAGCATACTAACATTCAAACTGCCACTTAGTAATTGAATCACGTACTCCCACAAATGTACAAGCTAAGCTAATTCATCAACGCGCCAGGTCAAAACGCCAGAACGTTTCAAGAGCTACCCGGCAAAGTAAGGAGGTACCTCATCTGGGTGGTGTGAGCTTGTGTCGCTGGACTCCTCGACGCGGGTGGGTTATAGCTCTTCTGCGGTGATGTCTCCGGGTAAGGAGTGAACCCTCGCGGACAATAAGTTGTGGAGGATGAAGACAGCTGGCTTT